>SJYC01002356.1:0-10149 GCA_006408675.1 Madoqua kirkii
GGAGGGGGGTTCAGGATGGGGAACACATGTATACCTGTGGTGGATTAATGTTGATGTATGGCAAAAGCAATACAATGTTGTAAAGTAATTAACCTCCAATTAAAATAAATAAATTTATATTAAAAACAAAAACAAAATGGAGCTTATAAAGTAGAGTGACAATCTTTTTTCTTTCTGTATTTAAATAATTAATTTTAGAATAGGTTGTAGATTTGCAAAAAGCTGCCAAGTTAGTACAGAGGTTTCCTGTATGCTCCACACCCATTTCCCCTACTGCTAACATTTTACATTGCTGTGGTGCTTTTGTCACAAGTCAGAAACCAATATTGAAATTAACTAAACTCAGTACTTAATTTGAATTTTATTACATATTTACTAACATCCTTTTCCTGTTCCAGAATCCTATCCAAGATACCTACTCACATTTAGTTGCCATGATTCCCTAGGCTGCTTAGGCTGTGACAATTTCTCAGACATTCCTTGTTTTGGATGACCTTGCAATTTGAGGAGTACTGGTCAGATATTTCATAGAATGTCCCTCCACTAGGGTTTGCCTGATGTTTTTCTCATTGTTAGACTGAGGTTATAAGCTTGGGGAGAAAGGCCACAGAGATGAAATATTGTTCCAATTTTATCATGTCAAGGATTTATGCTGTTAACATGATGTGTCACTAATGATGATAACTTTCATCATCTTAAGGTAAGAGTGTTTATCAAAGTGTTCTCCAAAGTCAATTTACATTTCCTTTCCCTTCATACTATTCTCTTTGGAAACAAGTAATTAACATAGTCTACTCTTAAGGATAAATAAGACCCTATTGCTGGGATAGATTGAAGGCAGGAGAAGGGGATAACAAAGGATGAGATTATTGTTCCAATTTTATCATGTCAAGGATTTATGCTGTTAACATGATGTGTCACTAATGATGATAACTTTCATCATCTTAAGGTAAGAGTGTTTATCAAAGTGTTCTCCAAAGTCAATTTACATTTCCTTTCCCTTCATACTATTCTCTTTGGAAACAAGTAATTAACATAGTCTACTCTTAAGGATAAATAAGACCCTATTGCTGGGATAGATTGAAGGCAGGAGAAGGGGATAACAAAGGATGAGATGGCTGAATGGCATCACTGACTTGATAGACGTGAGTTTAAGCAAGCTCTGGGAGCTGGTGATGATGGACAGGGAAGCCTGGCATGCTGCAGTCCACGGGGTCACAAAGAGTCAGACACAACTGAGCAACTGAACTGAACCCGTAAGGGGTGGGAATTTATGTTCCAGCTCCTGAAGGGGGGAGTATGGATATTCATTTTAAGCTTCTGGTTATGCTCTAACACCACTTTGTTTTATAAATTTTGTAGCTCAAATTGTTCCAGCTTTGACCATTGTATATATACATATCTATAAATATTTCTATATATCTACGTTAAGCTAGACATGAGTTCAACCTGATATCTCTAACTCTAAACCAGTACTTCTAGTTTATTCTAAACTTCTCCCCTTGCTCATTTGTCACCTTCCACTCCAAATAGGAGAAATCTGCCTCCCACTACCCGCCATCTAATTAGTTCCTTGTTCAATCCAATATATATGTACAGTGGTTTCAAATACATTAATCCAGGCACAGAATCACTTATTGTTCTAGGAACATGCTGTTAATCTAATAGGAAAAAGATGGTTAGCGTGTGCTTTTCTCAGTAGTCTGGCTGGATTATGCATTTATCCCTGAACAACCTCAACAGCCAGGTGACTGTAATGCTCTGACTGGTTAGGTTAGGTCGGAGGCCTATTCTGACACTGAACACCAAACACCTCGATAGCCAGTGAAGAAGTGATTCCTCCCTCAGAAAAAGACAAAGAGATGCTGGGTCAGAAAAAACCACAATAATGTCTCTTACACTCATCTTTTAAGGTTCATCTCTAATTCCTTTAGCTCTATGAAGCCTTTTCTGATTATTCAATCATTTTCAAAATTCTCTCTCCTTTCATAGGAGTCTCATTAGCTGAACAACTCTTATTAAGTGGCTTTTGCATGCTTTTTCTGTTTCTGGATTGTTAATTTGCTTCTAATTCAGCTACATGTGCTTCGTTGTTCCAGGCAGTGTGCTTAAAAATATTTTCTAAAGGAATGAATGAATGAATGACTTTCACATATATGTATTTAATTGAATTAACAAAACTGAAGCAGGTTAAGTTCTAGTATACCCTCCTCTTCTTTTCCTCAAGATGACAGAGTAAGGTCATGACCACACCTGGTGATAGGCCAATGCTAGGACGTCTATATCAATAAAAGACTCTCAGTTCAGTTCAGTTCAGTCACTCAGTCATGTCCAACTCTTTGCGACCCCATGAATCGCAGCACGCCAGGCCTCCCTGTCCATCACCATCTCCCAGAGTTCACTCAGATTTACGTTTATCGAGTCCGTGATGCCATCCAGCCATCTTATCCTCTGTCATCCCCTTCTCCTCCTGCCCCAAATCCTTCCCAGCATCAGAGTCTTTTCCAATGAGTCAACTCTTCACATGAGGTGGCCCAAGTACTGGAGTTTCAGCTTTAGCATCATTCCTTCCAAAGAAATCCCAGGGCTGATCGCCTTCAGAATGGACTGGTTGGATCTCCTTGCAATGCAAGGGACTCTCAAGAGTCTTCTCCAACACCACAGTTCACAAGCATCAATTCTTCCGTGCTCTGCCTTCTTCACAGTCCAACTCTCACATCCAGACCCTCACATGCAGACCCTCAGTTGTCAACTAAGTAGGATTAGAAATTCAGGCTTTGAATCCCCAATGCGTTATTTCATCTGGTTTGAAGCAAATATCAACCACATTAAGGGCTAAACATGTTTGTTCTGAATAAGACTTTGTAGTTCATACCCTAGAATTCAGTCACATGGACCATATTCTAAGACTACCAACTTTGAATTGGTGGTGGCAATCAAGGATTGCACATTTCCTAGGACCTAATCTGGATGAAGTATTGCTCTCGTATCCCTTACTAAACAGTAGATGTTAAGTCTTATACTATTATTCCTATAAGAATATAACTGTGAAGATACTAAGAAAAACTTACATTCCTTTATCTTGTCACTTTGGAAATCCCTATGGTATGAATCCCTTATGCTATATATCATTTTATATAATGACATAATTTTAAATGTGAAAGGATCCTTGGCATAGCCAAGTCAGGGCATAATAGTAAAATCTCTACAAAGTTTTATGTGGTTTGATAAGCAGTATTACTAAGAAAATTCCAAGTATTATATTTGATAAATGTCGATGCTTTTTTATCAGAAGAACCAACTTGAAACTTAGCTTGACTTTACCTAACCAGTGAACTCAAAGAGAAGCTAATTGTTCATCCTGAAACATTTTCAGAATAAACTCCATATTATATTTTTTCAGCTTGATTGAAATATGATCAAGAAATTAAAAAGTACAGTGTACAATAGGATGTTTGATAAATGTATGCACTGTGAAATGATTACTATAGTCATTACCAAAATCACAGACATATCTATCATCTGAAATGGTTACATTTTAAAATTTATTTGTGATGAGAACACTTGAGATACACTGTCTTGGCAAATTTCAATTATACATTATTGTTAAATATAATTACTATTCTGTACATTAGACCTCTAGAACTTACTCATACTATAAGGAAAATTTTGTGCCATTTGCTTAATATCTCCCTTTATCCCACCCTTGAACTTCTAAGCATCATTTTATATTTTGATATGCAGAGTTCCAATGAATAGCAAGAAGAGATAAGAAAGCCTCCCTCAGAGATCAATGCAAAGAAAGAAGAAAACAATAGAATGGGAAAGACTAGAGATCACTTCAAGAAAATTAGATACCAAGGGAACATTTCATGCAAAGATGGGCTTGATAAAGGAGAGACATGGTGTGGACCTAATAGATGCAGACGATATTAAGAAGAGGTGCCAAGAATACACAGAAGAACTATACAAAAAAGATCTTCACAACCCAGATAATCACGATGGTGTGATCACTCACCTAGAGCCAGACATCCTGGAATGTGAAGTCAAGTGGGCCTTAGAAAGCATCACTATGAACAAAGCTAGTGGAGGTGATGGAATCTCAGTTGAGCTGATTCAAATCCTGAAAGATGATGCTGTGAAAGTGCTGCACTCAATATGCCAGCAAATTTGGAAAACTCGGCAGTGGCCACAGGACTGGAAAAGGTCAGTTTTCATTCCAATCCCAATGAAAGGCAATGCCAAAGAATGCTCAAAATACCACACAATTGCACTCATCTCACGCAGTAGTAAAGTAATGCTCAAAATTCTCCAAGCCAGGCTTCAGCAGTACATGAACCATGAACTTTCAGATGTTCAAGCTGGTTTTCGAAAAGGCAGAGGAACCAGAGATCAAATTGCCAACATCTGCTGGATCATAGAAAAAGCAAGGAGGTTCCAGAAAAACATCTATTTCTGCTTTACTGGAGTTTCAGCTTTAGCATCATTCCTTCCAATGAACACCCAGGACTGGTCTCCTTTAGGATAAACTAGTTGGATCTCCTTGCAGTCCAAGGGACTCTCCAGAGTCTTCTCTAACACCACAGTTCAAAAGCATCAATCCTTTGGTGCTCAGCTTTCTTCACAGTCCAACTCTCACATCCATACATGATCACTAGAAAAAACATAGCCTTGACTAGACGGATCTTTTTTGGCAAATTATGTCTGTGATTTTCAGTATGCTATCTAGGTTGGTCATAACTTTTCTTCCAAGGAATGAGCATCTTTTAATTTCATGGCTGCAAGCACTGTCTGCAGTGATTTTGGAGTCCCTCAAAATAAAGTCTGACACTGTTTCCAAAGTTTCCTCATCTATTTCCCATGAAGTGATGGGACCAGATGCCATGATCTTGGTTTTCTGAACACTGAGCTTTAAGCCAACTTTTTCACTCTCCTCTTTCACTTTCATCAAGAGGCTTTTTAGTTCATCTTCACTTTCTGCCATAAGGGTGGTATCATCTGCATATCTGAGGTGATTGATATTTCTCCCAGCAATCTTGACTCCAGCTCATGCTTCTTCCAGCCCAACTTTTCTCATGATGTATTCTGCATATAAATTAAATAAGCAGGTTGACAATACACAGCCTTGATGTACTCCTTTTCCTATTTGGAACCAGTCTGTTGTTCCATGTCCAGTTCTAACTGTTGCTTCCTGACCTGCATATAGCTTTCTCAAGAGGCAGGTAAGGTGGTCTGGTATTCCCATCTCTTGAAGAATTTTCCACAGTTATTGCAATCCACACAGTCAAAGGCTTTGGCATAGTCAATAAAGCAGAAATAGTTGTTTTCCTGGAACTCTCTTGCTTTTTCCATGATCCAGCGGATGTTGGCAATTTGATCTCTGGTTCCTCTGCCTTTTCTAAAATCAGCTTGAACATCTGAAAGTTCACGGTTCATGTACTGCCAAAGCCTGGCTTGGAGAATTTTGAGCATTACTTTACTAGCATGTGAGATAAGTGCAATTGTGTGGTACTTTGAGCATTCTTTGGCATTGCCTTTCTTTGGGATTGGAATGAAAACTGACCTTTTCCAGTCCTGTGCCCACTGATAAGTTTTCCAAATTTGCTGGCATATTGAGTGCAGCACTTTCACAGCATCATCTTTCAGGATTTGAAATAGCTCAACTGGGATTCCATCACCTCCACTAGCTTTGTTCATGGTGATGCTTTCTAAGGCCCACTTGACTTCATATTCCAGGATGTCTGGCTCTAGGTGAGTGATCACACCATCATGATTATCTGGGTTGTGAAGATCTTTTTTGTACAGTTCTCTGTGTGTTCTTGCCACCTCTTCTTAATATCGTCTGCTTCTGTTAGGTCCATACCATTTCTGTCCTTTATCAAGTTTGAATCATAGGACATTTCTTATAGGTTTCCTCTGGCCAGTCATCTTGTTTGCCTGGCTCTCAGTCCATATTTGGTTTGTTTCATGGTTCTCCCTGTATGCATGCACATCTCTTAGCCAAGATGAAGTCTAGTGAAAAGGTCTATAGGAAGGCTGACATCACCTATTATGGGGTAGTGGCCCCTCCTTCTTTGACCCTTAAGGAGGCTTTCTGTGCATGCATAGTTGGGAAGGTCTCCTTGACCTCAAGAATGAGAAATATATGGTTTCTTTATCTCTCATCTCCTATACGGGCAGGGCTCAGCTCCTCCTCTCTCCTGCTATTATCTTCATGCTGGAGTATCTGTTCACAGGGATTAAACCCAGCTGCTCAGTCTGGAGTCCATCTATCTCCTGCCTCATATATTCAATAGGACTTTTTGATAATTATTCTTGTTGTTGTTCAGTCACCAAGTCCTGTCTGACTCTTTGCAACCCCATGGACTGTAGCATGCCAAATTTCCCTGTCCTTCACAATCTCCCGGAGCTTGCTCAAACACCATCCATTGAGTTGGTGCTGCCATCCAACCATCTCATTCTCTGTCACTCCCTTCTCCTACTGCCTTCAATCTTTCCCAGCATCAAGGTCTTTTCCAATGAGTAAGTTCTTTGCATCAGATGGCCAAAGTATTGGAACTTCAGCTTCAGCATCAGTTCTTCCAGTGGATATTCAGAGTTGACTTCTTTTAGGACTGACTGGTTTAATCTCCTTTATGCACAAGGGACTCTCTCCAAGCCACATTTTAAAAACATTAATTATTTAGGGTTCAGCCTACTTCATGGTCCAACTCTCATATCCATACTTGACTACTGGAAAACCACAGCTTTGCTTATATGAACCTTTGCAGGCAAAGTTATCTCTTTGTTTGTTAATATGCTGTCAAGATTTGTCATTGCTTTTCTTCCAAGGAGCAAATCTCTTCTAATTCTATGGCTGCAGTCACCATCCACCATGATTTAAAGTCTGTCACTGTTTCCATTGTTTCCCCATCTATTTGCCATGAAGTGATGGGACCAGATGCCATAATCTTCATTTTTTGAGTGTTGAGCTTTAAGCCAGCTTTTTCATTTTCTTCTTTTTTTCTGCATCAAGAAGTTCTTTGGTTCCTCTTCACTTTCTGCCTTTAGTGTGCTATCATCTGCATATCTAAGGTTGTTGATATTTCTCCCAATAATCTTGATTCCAGATTGTGAATAATCCAGCCCGGCATTTTGCATGATATATTTACATATACTTTAAATAAGCAGGGTGACAATATACAGCCTTGATGAAGTTCTTTCTCAATTTTAAATCAGACTATTGTTTCATATTGGATTCTAACTGCTGCTTCTTGACATGCATATAGGTTTCTCAGGAGGCAGGTAAGGTGGTCTGTTATCCCCATCTCTTTAAGAATTTCCCACGGTTAACTGTGATCCACACAGTTAAAGTCTTCAGCATAATCAATGAAGCAGAAGTAGATGCTTTTCTGGAATTCTTTTACTTTTTCTATGATATAGCATATGTTGGCAATTTAATCTCAGGTTCCTCTGCCTTTTCTAAATCCAGCTTGAACATCTGGAAGTTCACAGTTCATGTATTGCTGAACCCTAACTTAAAGGTTTTTGAACTTAATTTTGTTGACATGTGAAATGAGTGCAATTGTATAGTAATTTGAACATTCTTTAGTGTAGCTTTTCTTTGGGATTAGAATGAAAACTGACCTTTTCCAGTCCTGTGGTCACTCCTGAGTTTTTAAATTTGCTGGAATACTGAGTGTAGCACTTTCATAGCATCATATTCTAAGATTTGAAACAGCTCAGCTGGAATTCCATCACCTCCACTAGCTTTGTGTGTAGTAATGCTTCCTAAGGCCCACTTGACTTCACAATCCAAGATGTTGTCTGGCTCTAGGTGAGTGACCCCATCATTGTGGTTAACTGAGTCATTAAGAGCTTTTTTGTAGAGTTCTTCTGTGTATCCTTGCTGCCACCTCTTCTTAATATCTTCTGCTTCTGTTAAGTCCTTGTCATTTTTGTCCTTCATGGTACCTGTCTTTGTATGAAATGTTCCCATGGTAACTTCAATTTTCTTAAAGAGGACTCTAGTCTTTCCCATTGCATCGGTTTTCTCTATTTCTTTGCATTGCTCAGTTTAAAAGCTTTCTTCTCTCTCCTTGCTATTCTTTGGAACTCTGCACTGAGTTTGCTTTATCTTTCCCTTTCTACTGATTGTCTTTTGCTTCTCTTCTTTCAGCTACTTGCAAGGCTTCCTCAGACAGCCATTTTGCCTTTTTTGCATTTCTTTTCTTGGGGATACTTTTGGTCACTGCCTCCTGTACAGTGTTACTTCTTCAGACACTCTTATCAGATCTAATCCATTGAGTCTATTTGTTACTTCCTCTGTATAATCATAAGAGATTTGATTTATGTCTTATCTGAATGGCCTAGTGGTTTTCCCTACTTTATTCAATTTAAGCCTGCATTTTGCAATAAGGAGCTCAAATCTGAGCCACAGTCAGCTCCAGGTCTTTTTTTTTCTGACTGTATAGAGCTTCTCCCATCTTTCACTGCAAAAAAATATAATCAATCTGATTTCAGTATTGACCATCTGGTGATGTCCATGTGTAGAGTCGTCTTTTGGGTTGAAGTGAGTGTTTGCTATAACCAATGTGTTCTCTTAGCAAAACCGTTAGCCTTTGCCCTGCTTCATTTTATACTCCAAAGCCAAACTTGCCTGTTATTCTGGGTTATCTCTTGACTTCCTACTTTTGCATTCCAATCCCCTGTGATGAAAAAGACACCTTTTGGGGGTGTTAGTTCTAGACAGTCTTATAGGTCTTCACAGAACCTTTCAACTTCAGCTTTTTGGGCATTAGTGGTTGAGGCATAGACTTGGATAACTGTGATATTGAATGATTTGCCTCAGAAATGAACAATCATTCTGTCATTTTTGAGACTGCATCCAAGTCCTGCATTTCAAATTATTATATTGACTATGAAGGCTTCTCCATTTCTTCTAAAGGATTCTTGCCCACAGTAATATGTATAATGGTCATCTCAATTAAGTTTGCCCATTTCTGTCCATTTTCATTCATTGATTCCTAAAAATGTCAATGTTTACTCTTGCCATCTCCTGTTTGACCACATCCAATTTACCTTCATTCACGGACCTAATATTCCAGGTTCCTATGCAATATTGCTCTTTACAGCATCAGACTTTACTTCAACACCAGACACGTCCACAACTGAGCATAGTTTCCACTTTGACAGCCTGCTTCCCCTCCCCCCTGCCAGCTATTTCTCCACTCTTTCCCAGGAGCATATTGGAAATCTACAGACTTGGAAGGCTCAGGGATTCCCAGTTCCTTTGCTGGATCCCCAGATTGAGAAGTCTGATGTGGAATCTAGAACCTTTGCAACAGTGTGTGAACTTTTCTGATATGACTGTTGTCTAGTTTGTGGGTCATCCACCCAGAAGCTCTGTGGTAAGCTATAGGATCTATGGTGGGGCTAAATGGTGACCTCTTCCATGAGGATTTATGCCAACACACCACACCTTCCAAGACTACTGTTGCCAGTGCCCCGTCCCCGCAGCAGGTCACTGCTGACCCATGTCTTTGCAGGAGACTCTTAGACACTCACAGGCAGGTCTGGCTCAGCCTCTTGTGGGGTCACTGCTCCTTTCCTGGGTCCCAGTGCACACAAGGTTTTGTTTGTGCCACCCCAAGTCTGTTTCCCCCAGTTCTGTGGAAGTTCTGTAATCAAATTCTGCTAACCTTCAAAGTCAGGTTCCCTGGGGATTCCCAGCCCCTTTGCTGGATCCCTAGGTCGGGAAGTCTGATGTGGGGCCTAGTAGTAGTTGTTCTAAGGCTTGAAGTGGTATCTCATTGTGGTCTTAATTTTCATTTTTTGGTGATAGTGATGTTCAGTATCTTTTCATATATTTGCTGTCCATTTGTATGTCTTCTTGGGAAAAATGACTATTTAGATCTTTTGCCTAATTTTTAAATTGGGTTATTTGGTTTTGCTTTAGTTATGAGTTATCTGAGTTGTCTTATATATTTTGGATATTAACCCCTTCTCCTATAGACATTTTGCAAGTCTTTTCTCCAATTCCATAGGCTCCATTTTCATTTTTGTTGATGGTTTCTTTTGCAGCAAGGAAACATTTTAGTTTAATGTAGTCCACTTGTTTATTTTTTACTTGTGTTGCCCATGATTTTAGTATCAGATCCCACCCACCCA
>SJYC01002358.1:0-34970 GCA_006408675.1 Madoqua kirkii
AGATGGCTGGATGGCATCACCGACTTGATGGACATGAGTTTGGGTAAACTCTGGGAGTTTGTGATGGACAGCGAGGCCTGGCTTGCTGTGATTAATGGGATCACAAAGGGTCAGACATGACTAAACAACTGAACTGAACTATTATTATTATCACTGTTATTACTTCAATTGACAAGTACAGATAATATAATCTCTACTACATACTAGGCATTTTTATATATTATTAATGAACAATTCATCAACATTTGATCATAATTGTTATCATTTCTATGATAAAACTGACATGCAATAACATTAATATTTGGAAAAATAAAAACCCAAAAGAACAAAAATAATTCAATATTTGTCTTTCAACATTTTCTTGCTCCTCATTGTTGATCTTAATTTTGTGTTGTTGACTCTACTTCTTTGAGTGTTGTGACCTTAAGGCACCTACTTTACTGTTTTTTGCTATTTTAAGAAAAACCCAGATTTCTAGTTATTTCCAATGGATTATTTTCTTCTTTTGCCATCAATTCTCAACACAAATACAGTACATTTCATAAAATCACAGTATGAACTACTCATTTCACCTCTTTCAGAAATGTTGTTGTGACCTTAAGGCACCTACTTTACTGTTTTTTGCTATTTTAAGAAAAACCCAGATTTCTAGTTATTTCCAATGGATTATTTTCTTCTTTTGCCATCAATTCTCAACACAAATACAGTACATTTCATAAAATCACAGTATGAACTACTCATTTCACCTCTTTCAGAAATGCATTTAGTGGTATGTTTGTGGGTGGCAAAATGATGTCAATGCTTTTATCCATCTGCCTTTCTACTATCTAATTGTAGATCAACATAGGATATTTGATGTATACTGTAGATTATAAGAGCTGTCCTCAACACTTCTGAAAATGGGTTATATCAAAAGCTTTAAGCATGAATTCATGACACTATTTGGAATTAGAAATCCACTAATTTCAGAGTAGCTTATTCTATATTGAGTCTCCTGTGGAAGAAAAGTAGTGTTTAGAGACTATGCTGGCTAAAATTTTCTCCCTTAAAAAATAAGCAAAGAAACAAAATAGTAAAAGTCATTTTTTGTTTCAGAGAAACCCTTGCAAGTGTTTCTAAGAAGAGATAAATAAGATTTCATCAAATAAGACTTCTATTTCTACCTTTGTTTATGATGTATGATATATAAATACAAAAATATATGTACATATTCATATTAAGACTCTTGTGAATCCCTTGGACTGCAAGGAGACCCAACTAGTCCATCCTAAAGGAGACCAGTCCTGGGTGTTCATTGGAAGGACTGATGATGAGGCTGAAACTCCAATACTTTTGCTACCTCATATGAAGAGTTGACTCATTGGAAAAGACTTTGATGCTGGGAGGGATTGGGGGCAGGAGGAGAAGGTGACAACAGAGGATGAGATAGCTGGATGTCATCACTGACTCGATGGACATGAGTTTGAGTGATCTCCAGGAGCTGGTGATGGACAGGGAGGGCTGGCATGCTGCAATTCATGGGGGCACAAAGAGTCAGACACAACTGAGCAACTGAACTGAACTGATATAATTTTGATGGTGTTGGAGTACTGCTGAAGCACTGAACTTAAGAAGTCAAGTTCTACTGCCACTACATAAGCAGTCCAACCTCACTGAGGACACCATGCTGTAAGAAGCCCAAACTAGACCACATGTAGAATCCAGATGGAGATACTCAGAACTACCTGAAATGACAGGCCCCAACATTACATAAAAGAGCCTGTCCCCAGCTGTTCCAGCATCCACTGTCTCAGCTCCACATCACTGACTGCAACATCATGGAATACCCTGAGCTGAATCTTTCCACATTTTTCACTCAGAAACTGTGATCGATAACAAAATAAAGATTGTTGTTTCAAGCCACAGAAAGAAAGACAATAAAAGGAGAGAAGGTAAACATACTTTCTTCAGGAAATCTGCCAATTTATGGAGCACAGTGAGAGACCAAGATTTTGGATAATGGGTCTAGTTAGGAGTCATTTGCAAAAAAGGCAAGGAACCCACAGAAAACTTGTGAAAATATCAAGGTGCTGAAGAGATAAAACTCGGGAGTTCAAGACTGCCACACAGCAATCTTCAAAATAAACAGATAGGCTTTATATTTTATCAGCTGCTCTTCTCACATTGCATCCATAAAAATGGCTACATTAAAAAAAAAAGTGATCATAACAACTATTGGTAAGCATGTGGAGTGACTCAAACTCTCAGAGGTTTAAAGTGTTATAGCCACCTGTACATCTATTTGGCACTCAATATCCACTAGTAATAAATGTGTGTATTCTACTCCTAGATATAAACTTTTATATACATTTAGTGGAAATAACTTGATGAAAGTGAAAGAGGAGAGTGAAAAAGTTGGCTTAAAGCTCAACACTCAGAAATATGAGGAAGGACAGGGAGGCCTGGCGTGCTGCGATTCATGGGGTCACATGGAGTCAGACGTGACTGAGCGACTGAACTGAACTGAAATGAACTATATACACTCATGCAAAGGCAAGTACACTAGTGCATAGCAGCACTATACTTAATAGAGTAAAACAAGAAACAATTCAAATGTTCAACATGGCAGAATGAATGAATAAATGTAGTAATGAGAGGAATGAACTATTTCTACATGCAATAGCACAGTTTAATCTTACAAACATTATATTGATTGAAATAAAGCCAAACACAAATAATTTGTTCTCTTTTTATTCCATTTATATAAAGTTTAAAAATGGACAAAATTAATCCATGCTATGAAAAGTTAGGATAATGATTACTTTGTGAGCACAGTGACTGCAAGTTGTTATGAGTGGGGTTCTGGGATGCTGCCAATATTGTATTTCTTGATCAGGTTCAGGTTACATGGGTACTTTTTCTTATTGAAAATGTATTGAGCTATATACTTATGATGTGTACATATCTCTATATAAGCTATGTTATCAGTCGTGTCTGACTCTTTTTGACCCCATGGACTGGAGGCCAACAGGCTCCTCTGTCCATGAGATTTTCCAGGTAAGAATACTGGAGTGAGTTGCCATTTTCCTCTCCAGGGGATCTTCCTGACAAAGGGGTCAAACCCATGTTTCCTGCACTGGCAGACAGATTGTTTACCACTGTACCACCTAAGAAACCACATAAGTTTTACCTCAATAATTCTTTTTAATTTTTTTAATAAGATCTTGCACCTATGTTTTCATGGGTTTCTGGGACCCCTCCAGGCTTTAGTGAAGAGCTATAAATTATCCCATCTTGCCTCTAGCAGGGGGAGGAAGAGTAACCATTCTGAAATACATCCAGAGCATTCTCTGTTATCAGAGGCCTACTGTCCAAGGAAAAAGACTCTACCAGCACCTCGGTCTATGTAAAGGGAAGGGCCTTCATCCAGCTTCAGTTCCCTCTAGCCTTCCTGTTTCACCTAAGAGGAAAAGAAGAAAGCAAAGAAAAATAAAAGTCAAAAATTGGAGACATAGGTACATTAAATGACTTTGCATCATAAAATTAAAGATTGTTTTCCTCTGCCACACCTTTCTATCACACCAACAGGACTCCAGTGTAATAGCAATGAAAACAATGATTAAGAGCTATAAATTATCCCATCTTGCCTCTAACAGGGGGAGGAAGAGTAACCATTCTGAAATACATCCAGAGCATTCTCTGTTATCAGAGGCCTACTGTCCAAGGAAAAAGACTCTACCAGCACCTCGGTCTATGTAAAGGGAAGGGCCTTCATCCAGCTTCAGTTCCCTCTAGCCTTCCTGTTTCACCTAAGAGGGAAAGAAGAAAGCAAAGAAAAATAAAAGTCAAAAATTGGAGACATAGGTACATTAAATGACTTTGCATCATAAAATTAAAGATTGTTTTCCTCTGCCACACCTTTCTATCACACCAACAGGACTCCAGTGTAATAGCAATGAAAACAATGATAACAATGAAAGAGCAGCAATATGCAGACTTTATCTAAAGAGGAGTTCTTAGGGAAACTTTCAAAAAGAGGGAGACAAAAGCTAGGACACTTCAGGAATCTTAAGCCAGTGACACCTATGGCTAGAGCAAACATTAAAAACAGCTCAGCTTCTAGCCAGAGGAACACAGAACTTCACACTAAGAGCTTTCACAGGCTAAGAGCCTGTTAAAATTCTTATTACTTCATGCCTGACCTTAAACAAACAAACAAAAACATCACAAGGCAAGCTAAAGGAAAAGAAAAAGGAAGATTTTCAGGTTGGACCAATATATATATATTAATATATAGTATAAACTATCTCCTGAAGAACTGAATTAACTACTCCATTACAGGTAATATTTTTCTTCATTGGGCATAAGACTTAGTAACCTGTTTGAGTTGTAAATAATATCAAACTTTTGGAGATTGTTATCCTGAATTTAATTAACACATTTTCTGCCAACATGCGGAATAATATTCTTTATCTCAGATCTCTGCTCAAATGTCACCTCATCAGTGAGTCCCTGCTGCTGCTGCCGTGAAGTTGCTTCAGTTGTGAGGCCCTACAGCACTTAAAATAGCAGCACTTCTCCACACTCTTGATCCACTCTCCCTGTTTATATTTCTTCATAGGATTTTGTGTTCACCTGACACAATATCAATCTTGAAAGTGAAAGCATTAATTGCTCAGTCATGTCTGACTCTTTGCAACCCCATGAACTGTAGCCATCCAGGCTCGACTGTCTTTGGGATTCTCCAGGCAAGAACACTGGAGTGGGTTGCCATTCCTTTCTCCAGGTGATCTGCTAGAAAATCTTACTCGAGTGTTCATTATTTGCCTTCCCTGTCTAGAACGTAAGATTCATGACATCTGTCTTATTTGTTAATTACCCACCTCTGCCCAAAGTGCCTATGACAATTAAGTGTTTGGTGGCCACCTCATGCCAAGAGTTGACTCATTGGAAATGACTCGGATGCTTGGAGAGATTGGGGGCAGGAGGAGAAGAGGACGACAGAGGACGAGATGGCTGGATGGCATCCCTGACTCTATGGACGTGAGGCTGAGTGAACTCCAGAGGTTGGTGATGGACAGAGAGGCCTGGTGTGCTGTGATTCATGGGGTCACAAAGAGTCAGATAGGACTGAGCAACTGAACTGAACTGAACTGAAATATATGTTGGGCTTCCCAGGTGGCGCTAGTGGTAAAGAACCCACCTACCAATGCAGGAGACATAAGAGACTTGGGTTGGATTCCTGGGTCAGGAAGACCACCTGTGAGAAGGAAATGGCAAGTCACTCAAGTATTCTTGCCTGGAGAATTCCCACGGACAGAGGAGACTGGGTGGGTACAGTCCATGGAGTGCACAAGAATCACACACAGCTGGGCGACTGAACAACAACGGTGACAAATCGATGATAGATACATGTTAAGTAAATG
The DNA here is from genome assembly GCA_006408675.1 of Madoqua kirkii. NCBI lineage: Eukaryota > Metazoa > Chordata > Mammalia > Artiodactyla > Bovidae > Madoqua > Madoqua kirkii. The sequence goes on from SJYC01002358.1 coordinate 5,406, forward strand.
AATAAACACTTCATAAAAACATTTATTAATAAGGACTGTAAGACTGACTAAATTCTTACCCTGTACTAAGAGCTGTGCTAGGCCCTTGCAAGCATCCCATCCAGCACCACTCGAGGTCAGTGCGAGGTCACCATGGGGTCAGTGGGCCAGCAATGTGGCAGCCCTAGTGGCACAGGCACAGAGGTACACACTGACTTCAGACTTGTACAAGGACATGCTTCTTAAGGACCACTACTGCATCCTGATCCTGTATTTCTAGACATTGCCAGAGGAGGACTGCCTTCTTGGAGCGGTCAAAAACCTGGTTTACCAGTAACTCCAGGAGAATGAGTCTGTTGAAAATCACCACCACCATGGGTCTAAACATCGGCTCTGTGACTGCAAGAAAGGCTCACCTTATGCTCCAGAGGAGGAAGAAATAACTGCAGTCTTTGTGGAACAAGGCCAAGCAGAGGCCCACAGCTCCTGTACATCATGGACTCCATGAAGAAGAGAGGCTGTCCAAGGAGAGACACTGCCGGAAGGGACAGTCTGAGTCCCAGCGTTGGAGAAGATGGTCTTGAGTGAGGCGCTGGGTGATGTCTCCATCCTGGTTCCGGCCAGCAACATCTAGACTGCTTTCAGACTGCATCTCCACGTTCTGTAAGCGTGACAGCTCAATACCCATCCACTCGGCCCTCAATGGGCAAAGGCTGAGGAAAGGCATCTAGTGGACAGTGAAGTGCATCGTGTCAAACGTGCACAGGCCACACAGGCTGCCAGAGACCATGTAGGCACAGCCACACCCGCTGGTGCAAGCCACTGCTCATCCTTGAGTTCAGCAAGGGCTCCTGCGACACAGTGCAGCCCACACAGGGGCTGGGTTGGCTGGGTTTATTTGCCTTTTTGTTTTTACATCTGCTTTGTTTAAAAGAAAAAGAAACAAACAAACAACAACAACAAAAACCTGTGCTAAATATCTGTAGATTTTACATGGATTACCTTATTTAAGTTTCACCACAACTCTCTTTGTAGGCACTGTTATCCCTTTTGAAAATGATAAAGCTAAAGAACAGAGATGAATCATCCAGCATACCCCTGAGTCTGAACATTTTTTTTTTAAGTCTTCTAGAATTTTGGCTAAACACCAAACTTGTAAAACAGAAATGATAGGGACCCACTCAGCCTAAAGAAGAGTTAATTATTAATACACATGTCTGAGGGACCTTTGAAGATATGCCAAACAATCCTACCATCATCAGACTGTTACACATGTCCAGAGTATATAACAGACTGAAAGCGTGGAAAGAGTTTTCTGGAAGTATAACAGTTGTCATTTCAGAGAGGCATTATTCAGTTCAGGTCAGTCGTTCAGTCATGGCCGATACTACGACGCCATGGACTGCAGCATGCCAGGCTCCCCTGTCCATCACCAACTCCAGGAGCTTACTCAAACTCGTGTCCATCGAGTGGGTGATACCATCCAAGCATCTCATCCTCTGTCATTCCCTTCTCCTCTCGCCATCCATCTTTCCCAGGATCAGGGTCTTTTCCAAGGAGTCAGTTCTTCCCAACAGGTGGCCAAACTATTGGAGTTTCAGCTTCAACATCAGTCCTTCCAATGAATATTTAGGATTGATTTACTTTAGGATGGACTGGTTTGATCTCCTTGCTGTCCAAGGGACTCTCAAGAGTCTTCTCCAATACCACAGTTCAAAACCATCAGTTCTTCAGTGCTAAGCTTTCTTTATAGTCCAGCTCTCACATCCATACATGACTACTGAGAAAACCATAGCTTTGATTAGACAGACTTTGGTTGGCAAAGTGATGTCTCTGCTTTTTAATATGCTGTCCAAGTTGGTCATTGCTTTTCTTCCAAGGAATAGTCAAAGGCTTTGGCATAGTCAATAAAGCAGAAGTAGATGTTTTTCTGGAACTCTCTTCCTTTTTTGATGATTCAACAGGTGTTGGCAATTTGATCTCTGGTTTCTCTGCCTTTTCTAAATCCAGCTTGAACATCTGGAAGTTCATGATTCACATACTACTGAAGCCTGGCTTGGAGAATTTTGAGCATTACTTTGCTACATGTGAAAGTGAAGTCATTCAGTCATGTCCAACTCTTTGCTACCCTGTGGACTATAGCCCAGCAGGCCCCTCCATCCATGGGATTCTCCAGGCAAGAGTACTGGAGTGGTTGCCATTTCCTTCTCCAGGGGATCTTCCCAACCCAGGGACTGAGCGCACGGGTCTCCCACATTGCAGGCAGACGCTTCACCATCTGAGCCACCTGGGAAGTTCTCGCTAACATGTGAGATGAGTGCAATTGTGCGGTAGTTTGAACATTCCCTGGCATTGCCTTTCTTTGGGATTGGAATGAAAACTGACCTTTTCCAGCTCTGTGAACACTGCTGAGTTTTTCCAGATTTGCTGGCATACCGAGTGCAATATGTTCACAGCATCAATTTTTAGGATTTGAAATAGTTCAACTGGAATTCCATCACCTTCACTAACTTTGTTCATAGTGATGCTTCCTAAGGCCCACTTGACTTTGCATTACAGGGTATCTGGCTCTAGATGAGTGATCATACCATTGTGGTTATCTAGGTCATGAAGATCTTTTTTGTATAGTTCTTCTGTGTATACTTGCCACCTCTTCCTAATATCGTTTGCTTCTGTTAGATCCCTACCATTTCTGTCCTTTATTGTGCCCATCGTTACATGAAATGTTCCATTGGTATCTCTAATCTTCTTGAAGAGCTCTCTAGTTTTCCCCATTCTATCCCATTTCCTCTATATCTTTGTCTTAATCATTGAGGAAGGCTTTCTTATCTCTCCTTGCTATTCTTTGGTATTCTGTATGCAAATGGGTGTATCTTTCCTTTTCTCCTTGGCCTTTTGCTTCTCTTCTTTTCTCAGCTATTTGTAAGGCCTCCTCGGACAACCATTTTGCCTTGTTGCATTTCTTTTTCTTGGGGATGGTCTTGATCACTGCCTGCTGTACAATGTCAGAAATCTCTGTCCATAGTTCTTCAGACACTCTGTCTATCAGAAATAATCCCTTGAATCTCTTTGTCACTTTCACTGTATAATTGTTAAGGGATTTGATTTAGGTCATACCTGGATGGTCTAATGGTTTTCCCGTTTCCTCAGTCTAAGTCTGAATATTGCAAAAGGAGTCCACGATCTGAGCCAAAGTCAGCTCCCAGTCTTGTTTTGGCTGACTCTATCGTTTTCCCAGTGGTCATGTATGGATATGAGAGTTGGACTGTGAAGAAAGCTGAGCACTGAAGAATTGATGCTTTTGAACTGTGGTGTTGGAGAAGATTCTTGAGAGTCTCTTGGACTGCAAGGAGATCCAACCAGTCCATTCTGAAGGAGATCAGCCCTGGGTGTTCTTTGGAAGGAATAATGCTAAAGCTGAAACTGCAATACTTTGGCCCCCTCATGCGAAGAGATGACTCATTGGAAATGACTCTGATGCTGGGAGGGATTGGGGGCAGGAGGAGAAGGGGATGACAGAGGACAGGATGGCTGGATGGCATCACCAACTCAATGGACATGAGTCTGAGTGCACTCTGGGAGTTGATGATGGAAAGGGAGGCCTGGCGTGCTGCGATTCGTGGGGTCGCAAAGAGTCAGACAGGACTGAGTGACTGAACTGAACTGAACTGAACTGAACTGAACTGAACTGATAGAGGTTCTCCATCTTTGGCTGCAAAGAATATAATCAATCTGATTTCAGTATTGACCATCTGATGATGTCCAGGTGTAGAGTTTTCTCTTGTGTTGTTGGAAGAGGGTGTTTGTTATGACCAGTGTGTTCCCTTGGGAAAACTCTGTTAGCTTTTGCCCTACTTCATTTTGTACTCCAAGGCCAAATTTCTCTCTTCTCCAATTATCTCTTGACTTCCTACTTTTGCATTCCAATCCCCTATAATGAAAAGGACACCTTTTATGGTTGCTAGTCTAGATGGTCTTGTAGGTCTTCATAGACCCATTCCTCTTAAGGATCTTCAGCATTATTGATTAAGGCATGGACTTGGATTACTGTGATATTAAATGGTTTGCCTTGGAAATGAACAGAGATCATTCTCTCATTTTTGAGATTGCACCCAAGTACTGCATTTCAGACTCTTTTGTTGACTATGAGGGCTACTCCATTTCTTCCAAGGGATTCCTGCCCACAGTAGTAGATATAATGCTCATCTGAATTAAATTCACCTATTCCAGTCCATTTTAGTTCACTGATGTAAACATTCCTAAAATATTGATGTTCACTCTTGCCATCTCCTCTTTGACCACTTCCAATTCACCTTGATTCGTGGACCTAACATTCCAGGTTCCTATGCAATATTGTTTTTTACAATATTGGACGTTCCTTCCATCACCAGTCACATCCACGACTGGGCATTGTTTTTGTTTTGTTTCTGTCTCTTCATTCTTTTTAGAGTTATTTCTCCACTCTTCTCAAATAGTATATTGGGAACCTACCAACCTGGGGAGTTCATCTGTCAGTCTCCTATCTTTTTGCCTTTTTATACTGTTCATGAGGTTCTCAAGGCAAGGATACTGAAGTGGTTTGCCTAGTTTCATTGAATTAGACAAAGCTGTGGTCCATGTGATCAGTATGATTAATTTTCTGTGACTGTGGTTTTCATTCTCTCTTCCCTCTGATGGACAAGGATAAAGGGTTTGTGGAAACTTCCTGATGGGAGAGACTGACTGAAGGAGAGTTGAGGTCTTTTTCTGATAAGCAGGGCCATGCTCAGTAAATCTTTAACCCAAATTTCTATTGATGAATGGGGCTGTGTTCCTCCCTGTTGTTTGACCTGAGGCCAGGGCCAACTATGTTGGAGTTGATGAAGATAAGCCTTCAAAAGGCATTGCCACATTCAGTGCCTCTGACACTACAGCAGGCCACTGCTGACCCATGCCTCTGCCAGAGACTCCTAGACAATCACTGGCAAGTCCAGGTCAGTCTCTTGTTGGGTTGCTGTTCCTTACTCCTTGGTCCTGGTGTGTACAAGGTTTTGTTTGTGCTCTCCAAGAGTCTGTTTCCCGAGTCCTGTGAAAGTTCCTTCATCTGTATGGTGAGGTTAATGGCAACCTCCTCCAGGAGGGCTTATGCCATACCCAGGTGTGCTGCACCCAGAATCCCTGCCCCTATGGACAGGCCACTGCTGACCCATACCTCTGCAGGAGACCCTCAAACACTCAAAGGCAGGTCTGGCTCAGACTCTGTGGGGTCTCCTAGTGTGTACAGGTTTTATTTGATCCCTCTGAGCATCTTTGGCAGGTATGGTGTTTGATTCTTATTGTGATTTTGTTATTATTAGTCATTATCAATAATCATTATTAGATTGAAGAAAAGGATGTGGCTTTTCCTATATGCCTTTATCCTTTACACATGCTCCTTCCACTCAAAAGCTATTCTCCCCAAGAAAAGAATCCAAAGATGATTATCTCACTCCCATACTTGCTGAGCTCCAGAAACTTATAGACCCTTGAGCTCACTGAATCAAGATGGAGTGCTGTGAGAGAACACTCAATAGCTTCACCTGTGTCCTCTAGAGTTCGGGAGCATTCATAGACATAGAATTAGATATCTACCTCTTATCTGGATAAGGCTGAAGTTAATTGAAGCAGCCCCTTTTGCAGCACCTGAAGGCAGGGAGCTATAAACAGCCAAAACTCCCAATAGTTTGGTGTCCAGAGCTAGGATGAATGCATGTTGAAGTTCCTCATTTATGAAGATAGACTGCTGGTGGCAGAAGCTCAAAAGTGATAGACTGTGGAATAAACCTACAAAACATACACACACACACACACACACATACAAAAGGAAGCAGAGGAATAAATAAATAGATCCTCCACTAATTCAAGTCCACAAGCTCCAGGTCAGCATGAGTTAGGACAGGAAAGGAAGCTATTTTTAAAAACTGGATTAAGATGTTAGTCATGTTGTAGTCTGTCATGGAATTTAAGCACATAAACTTCTTTCAGTTGAAAGTTCTATGGGAGCTATGATATCTGTTTGCTCTAGATATCATCAAGGGATGAAGAAGGCTACATCAAAGCAAACAGGTTGAAAGAAATAGTGAAGAAAAATTAAACTTTTCTGTTCCTACCCTACCAAGATTGGATTATTCCATAAACAAATAATATTGATAACACTCATACTTTATCTAGCCTTAACATATCCAAAATAAATAATTAAAAGGTATATAACATAATCTTAATTATCTCCAAAAAATATGGCAAAATCTGGGCTAGGAATCTATCTCTTGTTTTGGTACCAAGGGTCTAGATTTGTAGTGTTAGTTTGGCATAAATGGATTTTTTTTTTGACACAGATTCCACAATTAATCTCAGTGAACCAGCTTGCGTTTGTTCCAGCAGCCATATGTGGAATTTGAAATATACAATAAAGACCAACACAACACAACAAAGACTTTCTGCTAAGAGACCATAAATTATCAAGATTATGTGTGAAGGGAGAGCAAAACATCTGCTTAGATGACAAAATAATAACCATGGTCATTGATGGAGTGATGTCAGTCACTATACAAAGTACTTCTTAACCCATGACATAGGTTCATTATCATCCCCATACGTTTAAATATGAGAAAGCTGAGACATAGAGAGATTTAAAAACTCATTTGTCATCCAGCTGTTAGGTAGCAGGCAAGACTTGAAACCAAGCATTTTGGATACAGTCTATGTTTCTTCTAATTTTTATGTAAAAGAGATGTCTCGAGTGGCAAAACAGAACTAGTCAAAATTCTTTAAAAGGACTTATGAAATTAAAAGAGAGTTCCCCTGTGTTTCCCTAAGAACCAGAACTACTAGTGTCAGAGGTGTCCATTTTGAAATTTTTCCTCTGCCCAAAGTTGATTATAGCATTATTATAAATTTCTCTGTGCTTGTCTTTTCTTGGTCTTCAAACTCAGTATAGTGGGCAGGGATTTCTTTAAAGTCAAATTTAGCTGGAGGGAAAATATTAATATTAAAGGTGGATGGGCCTCAAAGGCTTACTGCCTCTGTTCTTTTATCTTTCCACTTACTTCTTGTAATACAAATATTACAAGATTACACATTTCTGCATATTTTCCTTTTTAAAAAGCCCAAATATATATCAGTTTCTTACTTTTATTTCTTTAGTAAAACTTCAGTTGAAATAAATGTTAAAGGCTCAAAACTAGTGCATTCATTCTCTTAGCTACTATGAGTGTTGCTGCCAGTGATTCTTAATTGAGTTCATTTCTGGAAATCATCCTCAGTTGAAAGAAGTAGCCTCAGTCAATATTAAAACACTTCGTTGAGGCCAGCTGGAACTTAATGCGTAGTCAGTTATGCTACAAAGTTCTTGATCCTCTTGATTCAATTGAGACAATTCTGAAAGACTATTCAGTTTCAGAAATCACCATAGGATCAGGTGAGGACTCTGTTGCAACTAATCACAGTTCATCCTCTGCCTTATTTTGCCTTCCTCATTGCTCACTCTTGTTGTTCCCCAGTAAAGGCACTCCTTGATAAACCTGCATGCAAATCCTGGTGTCTTAGAGCTTGCTTACTGGGGAATTTGACCTAAGAAATTTGGTACTGGAAGTATGCCTAGGAAGCAAACTCAGCAATGTGATTTTGGAGCCAGATCCACAGCTGACCATCTGGCAATAGGACCCCATCATTTGCTGTGCAATTCTTAGAATTTTTACCAGTGTTGAATTGTAATGAGATACTGGTGAAATAGTGCAGACCACCATGTCACCTACTACTGTTGCACAAGTATTCCTCTCTTATCAACCAGCAATGGCTAAGGGAGAAGTGACCAGTTAAAACTGGGAGAGAAAAGGCTAAGTTAAATTCATGAATTGGTTGACTCTGTATATGGGTATAAGCTGGAAATAAACTGCTATTTCACTATAACCCTGCTTAGTGGTGGCCTTGAAACAAAGTGGCTAGAGAAAGCCATAGCACTTAATCAAGTTTTGAGCAGTGCTCCTGGTCATTGACATTTTATGGAAAGAAAACAGTCATGTATGGATATATTAATACACTGATTCATGGACAGTGATGAATGGCTTGGCTATTTCTTTGGGGTCCTGGTATGAGAAAAGTTGGAAGATTTCAGGTAAGGAAATTTGGAAAAGATGTATTGGCAACATGTATCAGAGAGGATATAGAGTATGAAGATCCTTGTATTGTATGCTAATACCAGAGAATATACACGCAACCAAGTGGACAGAATGCAACATTTAACTGAGCTTACACAGCCTGTGTCTTTAGCCACTGGCAAATATCCAATCTGACAGCAACTGAGACCAGTGCTGAGCCCCCAATATGGTACAATCCCTTGAGGAGATGAACCAGTCATTTGGTGACAAGTTGAGTACACTGGATTCCTTATACACTGCAACAACCAGTGATTTATGTTGACTGGAACCAACAGTTTATTGATTTCAGGACCTCAACTAGTACCACTATCCAGTTATAGAGTTTTGATCTACCAATACGTAATTCCTCAAAACGACAAACAAAGCCAGAGAAACTATTTTAAAGCAAAAGTGATTCAGCCATGAGCACATGTTCATGGGTTCCATTGGTCCTGTTACATTCTGTATTACCCAGAAACTACCAGCTTGGCGTGATGGAAGGTGCAGATGAGACGCCACCTTGGATAATGGGGCACCATCCTTGATGATATAAAACGCACCTCAAATCAACATCTGTTACATTGTTCTGGGTCATCAGTATATACTCACATGGGCACAAGAACTAAGGGGTACGGATAAGAGTGGCTATCGTGATCATCAGTATCAGTGACCTACTTGTAGTTTTGCTTCCTACACCTTTAACTCTAGGCTCCATGGCTCTAGATATTCAGGTTTCCAAACAGAAAACCCCTCTGCCAGAAGACACAGTAGGAGTCCCATCAAATTTTAAGTCAAAATTGATTCCTGGACACTTCAAACTTTTTGTATCCAGAATTTAGCAAGCAAGCAATGCTAGCACCATCAAGGCAGGTGTAATTGATTCTGATATTCCTGGGGAGGCAAGGCTGCTGGTATACAACAGGGACAGGGAAGAGTTCATCTGGCACCCAGTTGGTCCACTGGGTCATGTTGGTTCTCCTATATCCATTATTGAGAGTACGTAGTCAAGTACAGCAGCTATTTCTTGGGAAAAGCACAGGACTAGGGACTTTCATCCTTTATGGGTAAGAGTCTGCATCCCTCAAACACATAAGCCATCAAGACCTACAGAGAGCTAGTCAAGGATGAGGCAAATCTGGAATAAGTAGTAGAGAAGGAAGGTCATGTGTATCTTTGAAATTAGCTGCAGCAGTGGGGTCTTCAGTTTGTACTGTTAACTGTCCTCATGCATGTTTTTTTCTGGTAATAGAGACCAACCAGAATCTTGGAAAAGCTGATTTCAGATGGGAGAAATCATGTGAAGTCAATGGATCTAACAGACACCACAGGTGAACTGTAATAAATGCTATGGTGTACCTCGAAGGTCCCTCCTTGGAGCACATGTGCCTATACCCCAGCTGTCAGAGGTGTTGTCTCTTGACAGCTCTCAGCTGAGCCCTTCTCTAAGAATTACACTTGCTTTGTGGAAGCTTCCTCTTCCAGCGTTATGTGCCTTCCTTCTGGGTAGACTGCCACCAGTGATCAGTTGATATACAGATGGGAAAACTGACCTCTGCCTCAGTTGGGGTAACCTGCAACTCTGAAGATCCATCCCAGCTCTGGTGCTGCTGTGTATCATCATTAAACTTTTCCCTCTGCCCAATCCTGCATTCCTTACCTCTCTCACGTGCTGTTCTCAAGACTACTTCTAAATAAACTCCTTGCTTGCATGCTAATCTCCAATTCAAAGTCTCTTGTCAGAGAAACTGACCTGCAACATTTCCTAACTCTGTTAAAATGATAATTGTTTTGTCTTAGCTAGCTGTTGTAGATGTGCACAAAATTATGTTGTTGAAGTCATTCTTTCTAAACAAGAAATGATCATTTAAAATATGTACTTAAGTGATTCTTTCATGTATTTCAAAGACCTGCAAGTAAATTTCAGTTAGCACCTTTTCCTTGCCTTCTTTGTGAGATAAGATTGCCAGAGCTGGGTACTGAAAACACAGCCTAGGAGTTCACATACTCATTGATTATTAAAAAGCACAGTAATCTATTTCCTTTATTTCTACAGCCCTGGAATAAGGAATGCCCTGCTCTCTGCAACAGCTTTTAAAAAATATGAAATAGTGTAAAGTCTTTAGCAAAGCCTCCAATTTCCTGTATCTTTAAGCCTCTTTGTCTCATTTTAAGAACCACAAAAACAGTCATTAACAAAGCCAACAGTATTTCTCAACCTAAATTTGAATTTGATGTTTCAGTTTAAGTTTACTACAAAAACTATCTCCAGAAATGTGGTTATGGTTGCCTGAATAATGTTTGATTGAAAACAAAATAAAATCCACACTCTTGCCGTGTTAGTTTCTCCACTTTGTCTTTAAATTAATCCCCATTCAACTCTATTTCAGCCACATTGCCTGATATACAATTCACTAACATTTCTTGTCCTATTTTGAATGCCCTCCTCTCTTCTACCCACTGGTCCATTCCATCTCTCATGTCACTGCTTCCATAAAGTTTTTATGATCTACAGAAGTCATGAAAATATTTCCCATAGCTCATGGGAGAAATATCCTAATTCTTAACACAGCCTAAAAGCTTCTGCATTATATGTCCTCTCTCTCTCTCTTTCTTGCTTTATCTTGCATGTTGCTCTGGAGATTTCATCCCAAGGGCATATCCCCCTTTATACCACCATATTCTTCTTCCTAAGGGTTCTTTGCACACCAGTCCCATTCCTATGCTGTGTCCTTATATCTCAGTTGGTAAAGAATCTGCCTGCAATGAAGGAAACTCAGATTCAATTCCTGGGTTGGGAAGATCCCCTGGAGAAGGAAATGGCAACCCACTCCAGTATTCTTGGGTGGAAAATCCCATGGACAAAGGAGCCTGGCAGGCTACATTTCATGGGGTCTCAAGAATCAGACACAACTTAGCAATTTAACTTCTATCTCTACTTGTACCTATTCCTATAACACTTACTCTGGCCTGAAAATTTCAGCTCTTTGCCTGGTTAATTCTTATTCTTTCAGATTTAAGATGAGTCTTCACTTCCTCAGGTCAACTTGACCTGATTTCTTCGAATAGATAAGAACTCCTTTATTGCATTTTCTCACAGGACACATCATTCCAGTTATGGCAGCAGCTATGTGCTAGTGATCAATGCAAAGAAATAGAGGAAAACAATAGAATGGGAAAAGCTAGAGAGCTCTTCAAGAAAATTAGAGATACCAAAGCAACATTTTATGCAAAGATGGGCACAATAAAGGACAGAAATGGTATGGACCTAACAGAAGCAGAAGATATTAAGAAAAGGTGGCAAGAATAAACAGAAGAATTGTACAAAGAAGATCTTCATGATCTAGAGAATCATAATGGTGTGATCACTCATCTAGAGCCAGACATCTTGAAATGTGAAGTCAAGTGGGCCTTAGGAAGCATCACTATGAAGAAAGCTAGTGGAGGGGATGGAATTCCAGTTGAGCTATTTCAAATCCTGAAAGATGATGCTGTGAAAGTGCTGCACTCAGTATGCCAGCAAATTTGGAAAAACTCAGCAGTGTGCACAGGGCTGGAAAAGGTCAGTTTTCATTCCAATCCCAAAGAAAGGTAATGCCAAGGAATGTTCAAACTACCGCACAGTTGCAGTCATCTCACATGCTAGCAAAGTAATGCTCAAAGTTATCCAAGCCAGGCTTCAACAGTACATGAACTATGAACTTCCAGATGTTCAAGCTGGATTTAGAAAAGGAAGAGGAACCAGAGATCAAATTGCCAACATCTGCTGGATTATTGATAAAGGAAGAGAGTTCCAGAAAAACATCTACTTCTGCTTTATTGACTATTCCAAAGCTTTTGACTGTGGATCACAATACATTGTGGAAAATTCTGAAAGAGATGGGAATACCAGAGCACCTGACCTGCCTCTTGAGAAATCTGTATGCAGGTCAAGAAGCAACAGTTAGAACTAGACATGGAACAATAGACTGATTCAAATATGAATAGGCTGTATATTATCACCCTGCTTATTTAACTTATATGCAGAGTACATCATGGGAAACACTGGGCTAGATGAAGCACAAGCTGAAATCAAGATTGCTGGGAGAAATATCAATAACCTCAGATACGCAGATGACACCATCCTTGTGGCAGAAAGCAAAGAAGAACTAAGGAGCCTCTTGATAAAAGTGAAAGAGGAGAGTAAAAATGTTGGCTTAAAGCTCAACATTCAGAAAGCTAAGATTATGGTATCTGGTCCCATTCGGTTCAGTTCAGTCACTCAGTCGTGTCTGACTCTGCAACCCCATGAACTGCAGCACGCCAGGCCTCCCTGTCCATCACCATCTCCCGGAGTTCACCCAGACTCACATTCATCGAGTCAGTGATGCCATCCAGCTATCTCAGCCTCTGTCATCCCCTTCTCCTCCTGCCCCCAATCCTTCCCAGCATCAGAGTCTTTTCCAATGAGTCAACCCTTCGCATGAGGTGGCCAGAGTACTGGAGTTTCAGCTTTAGCATCATTTCTTCCAAAGAAATCCCAGGGCTGATCTACTTTAGAATGGACTGGTTGGATCTCCTTGCAGTCCAAAGGACCCTCAAGAGTCTTCTCCAACACCACAGTTCAAAAGCATCAATTTTTCGGCGCTCAGCCTTCTTCACAGTCCAACTCTCACATCCATACATGACCACAGGAAAAACCATAGCCTTGACTAGACGGGCCTTAGTGTCAGGTGGTCTGGTATTCCCATCTCTTTCAGAATTTTCCACACCCACACAAGACTTTGGATGAGTCAGAAGAGTGAAACTTAGAGAAAATGCCATTTGAAATCAAGACATGATAAAGTACAGGAGTCACTTAGGATTTGTGTTGGACCTTTGTGGCTAATTCACAAGAGAAAGCCTAGAAACTGCTGGTGATACCTATCAGCTGTTTGGAACAGCTTAAGAAGGAGAAAACTGCCTTCTGCTTCTTTTATTATTTCTGAATCTCCCATGAGAACCTCCCATTACTGAAATCTAATCTACTAGGAATTTGGGACAATATAGTTTCCAGGCTTCCAGATCAGAATCAACACAATTTTTCTATCACAGACCAGATGGTGAATATTTTAGGCTTTGTCATCGTAGTGTGAAAAGTAAGTATATACATAGAGACACTGAAATTTGAATCTCAGATAGTGTTTACATGTTATAAGCTCGTGTTTTTCTTTTGATTTTTTTCCCGCCAACCATTTACCGTTGTAAAAATCATTCTCAGCTCTGAGTGGTATGAAGCAGGTGGCAGGCTGAATTTAGGCTAGAGACAGTTGTTTGCCAAACTTTATCATAGACTCTGAAAAGCAGGAAGGCTACATATGGTGCTGATATGCCAATGGACAATCTGGTCACTACCTAATAAGACCACAAGGATTTTAGGATCTCAATATGGCCAGAAAAGTTAGGGAAGAGAAAGTTATCAGTAGGAGCACATGTCAAGGGGTGCTGGGCCATCACAGCTGAAATTTACTGGTGGTTTCCTGACCTGCTGAGGCTCAGTCTTACACATACATGCATACCAATCATATTTCATGGGGGAATGAATGCTGTTGCGTACATCCAACTTCCTAACGTCTTCAGTTGATGGTAGACATTCTTATAGTTCATTCTTAGAGTCATGTAGTATTTCATACCATGTTGGGCTGTTTCTTTTCTGTTAGAGCTTGGTAGCAAACACAAAGCAAATCTGCACTGGAAAATAGTGGTTGGCAGAAGAGGAAATAGTCTCCTTTCCCAAACCTCAGGAATCTGCGTTGTGATGTTACTGTTGCTGGCACATATACTTCGTTCAGTTCCTCCATATATTTTGTCAAGTACCACTCCATCTGTTGGGTCACAGGTCTAAGTGACAGGTCACCTGTGCAAAAGCCTGGAACTACTGCAGATCTTCTCTCGCTCCGCTTACCTCTTTAAACAGGAAGCCTTATGGGTTACCTAGTAGATGGATCAGAGCTGTATACCCAAATATAAAGCCTTAGGCAAACTAAGTCCTCAGGCTCCTTCTGCTGTGGGCTCTGCAAAGAGAAGCAACTTGTCTCTCATTTAAGAGGGAGTGTACTGGTGTTCTTGTACCATTGTCCTACTAGGAACTTCATAACATCAGAGGTCTCTGAGCCTTTTACATGGATTCTGCTCTCTCTCAACTGTGTTTTCTTCCTAAGACATCTGTTTGTTAGTTTCTTCCTGGTGCTCCAATATGATATTCTGTTGCATGTCAAGGTCATCAAGGTCATCCTCTCTGCCAGCCCAGACCAGAATATCAGCTATTCAAAACCCCTATCTGTAACAATGAGGAAAAGAGCTTACATCAGAATGTAAATCAAGGTGCTGCTCCCTTATGAAGAAAGAAAAAAAAAAAAGTCTTGCTAAAAAACATTGTCAGCTGAACAGAACAATGTACTTAGTGCCATAGTTCACATTCTGGCACGCGCTTCCTAATTCATTGGGGAAAAGGAAGAAACAGGGGCCAGAAACCAGGTCACAAATGACACTGGATGAGGATCACTGGCGTAGTCTAGACTATAATATGACAGAGATCAGACAGAGCTTTGATAAAAGACAGCAAAGGTGAACTGCTGAACCGCTGGGCAAGGGTGAGATGTCGCAGGTTATACTAGCTGATGAAAACTAAAGGAAAAGCATTTGCTGGGGCAGTAGGCGCATACCACTTGCCAGAGGCAGATTTGTTTTAGTAAAGACACCAGCTATCACTGCCTCAGACTACTAAGGACCCATTTCCCATCAGCAAAGAGATCATCCATACACTCCTCAGATGTATAAATAACCTAATCCTGAATCCAAATTGATGGACTTGGTGTTAGGACAACTTCTGGAATCAGTTAGTGTATCAGTCAAGATTTTGACAAGAAATAGATGATGGTACTCAAACCAGTACATTGAAGGATTAGAAAAATATATTATTTACGAATTTAGCAAGTTTGAGGGACCAGTAAAGATTGCTTAAACACCCAGAAAGTGGCAAAGGATGACAGTCATTGGCAGCCGAGAGCCAAAGGATGAGGCAGTGTTACTGGAATTTGGGGAGCTAAAGTCAGAGCTGAAATGTGGGTGAGGAATGCAGCCACTATAAAAAATGTGGACCAGCAGGGGGAAGCACCACCACCATGCCTTCCTGCCAGCTGGCCTCCCATTGGTGCCTGACCTTGGCCACATCCAGTGCTAAGTCAGCCAGCCAGGGAGTACCAGTGATGCAAGTCTAAAGGTCAGCCTCCCAGTACACACAGCCAGGCAGAGAAGGGCAGGGGATGACTCTTAAAAGACCAGTAGAGAAAACTACACACTCTTGAATGGAGACTAAGGGATAACATACAGTCCTCCACGAGAGAAAATTTTGATAAAGTAAGTTATATCTCTACAATTAAATACCATATAAAAATTTAAAAACTGGACTTGCTTTCCAAAGTAACTAAATTCAAAAATGTAACAAGCAAAAAACAGGAAGCAGCAGCAGGATACTCACACTGTAACATTTATATAACATTTAAAATACAATAAAACCATATTTTATAGATGCATAAATATGGAGAAAGGGGATACTCTAACAGTAACCATGAGGGATGCAGTTCTGTATATATCACTGTTTGGGGATGACTGTTTCTGAAAATATCTTCATTCTCTCCTCACACTTGCAGATTCTGGCTAGATGTCTTATTTAATGCTGAGTGATGTGGCCTGAACTGAGTCCTCCAAAAGACATGTTGTCCTACCTTCCAGCACCTCAGAATATGAACTTATTAGGAAATAGGGTCATTGCAGATGCAATTAGTGACATTAGAATGAGGCCATACTGTATAGTTCAGTTCAGTTCAGTCACTCAGTTATGTCTGACTCTTTGCGACCCCATGAATTGCAGCACACCAGGCCTCCCTGTCCATCACTAACTCGGAGTTCAGTCAGACTCGCATCCATCGAGTCCGTGATGCCATCCAGCCATCTCATCCTGTCGTTCCCTTCTCCTCCTGCCCCTAATCCCTCTCAGAATCAAAATCTTTTCCAGTGAGTCAACTCTTTGCATGAGGTGGCCAAAGTACTGGAGTTTCAGCTTTAGCATCATTCCTTCCAAAGAACACCCAGGGCTGATCTCCTTCAGAATGGACTGATTGGATCTCCTTGCAGTCCAAGGGACTCTCAAGAGTCTTCTCCAACACCACAGTTCAAAAGCATCAGTTCTTCAGTGCTTAGCCTTCCTCACAGTCCAACTCTCATATCCATACATGACCACTGGAAAAACCATAGCCTTGACTAGACAGACCTCAGTCGGCAAAGTAATGTCTCTGCTTTTGAATATACTATCTAGGTTGGTCATAACTTTTCTTCCAAGGATTAAGCATCTTTCAGTTTCATGGCTGCAATCACCATCTGCAGTGATTTTGGAGCCCCAAAAAATAAAGTCTGACACTGTTTCCACTGTTTGCCTATCTATTTCCCATGGAGTGATGGGACTGGATGCCATTATCTTTGTTTTCTGAATGTTGAGCTTTAAGCCAACTTTTTCACTCTCTTCTTTCACTTTCATCAAGAGGCTTTTGGGCCCTTAATCCAACAGGTCTGGTATCATAAGAGGAGAAAAGACACAGGAGAAACACCATGTGAAGATAAACATAGAGATTATAAAGTCATGGAATTGCAAGACAAAGAATGTTAAGGATTGCTGGTAACCCACCAGAAGCTAGAATACTCAAAGAATTCTCCCCATAGATTATAGACGTCAAAGAGCATGTGACCGGGCCTACACCTAGGTTTCAGACTTCTAGCTTCCAGAACTAAAACAACAAATTTCTGTTGTTTTAAGCTACCTGGTTTGTAGTAATTTACTACAGAAGCCCTAAGAATCTAGTACCATTTCAGGATTGGTACTATGCTTCTAGACTGTGAGTTCCCAGTAGGTTCAAGTGGCGATGACATCTTTCAATCAAGGGCAGTCTGTTTTTCTCCTGCCCTGATACAATTTAGGCTCCAATGGGGTCCTGATACAATGTAGACACAGTGGTGTCCAAGAACCCACAGTCAGTCCTGTGACTTCAGTTTAGGGCTAGCCCATCTTCCCTGACACCTGAGGTTACACAGTTCAGCCCCTCTCACTGCTGCAGGGTTCCATATGCTTTTGAAGAAAGTCTCCACGCTTCTGATTGCTGAGGTTTTCATTTCCAGTTTTTATAGTAGGCTCTATATTTTTAGGTTTATATGTTACTGTCATTTTTGTGTTTGGACTAGAATGAAGGAGGATTTTGCTTTTATTTCATCAGTGATAGTGAACTGGATGAATTGCCATAATCTCCTTAGACCCAGGTTTATATTTTGTTTCTCATGCTCCAGAGTCAAATGACTCACTAAACAGCTCATTGAATTCATGAACACTATATATGAATTGCCAAAGTACTTAGGGAAAGAACCACCAGGGTACTCAAAGGAAAATCCTGGACTGTGTTTGGACTAGAATGAAGGAGGATTTTGCTTTTATTTCATCAGTGATAGTGAACTGGATGAATTGCCATAATCTCCTTAGACCCAGGTTTATATTTTGTTTCTCATGCTCCAGAGTCAAATGACTCACTAAACAGCTCATTGAATTCATGAACACTATATATGAATTGCCAAAGTACTTAGGGAAAGAACCACCAGGGTACTCAAAGGAAAATCCTGGACGATTCCCAGAAGCAGATGTCTGTGGGTTTCATTTATTTGTCTGCTTTTTTTTTTTTTTTTAATCAAAAACATTGTATGGTGTTGTGAGGAAAACAGAAGAAAAAAGAGATTCTATGTCTGGCTTGAATTACATCTAATAAACATTCATTGAAATCTACCATGTATGATACAATGTGTTAAGGCCTGAATTTTACATTGTGAGGTTGGAGAGAATGAAGGACCAAAATGAATAACATATTCAAACTCTTGGCTTTGGTGTACTAAACCCACATGCCATGGACCACTCTTGCTAATTTCACACTGTACTATTTTGCCCAGGGGGCGCCAGTCTCACTGGCCACTTTTTCTTGTACTCATTCAGCTTCTTCCTATTTTGAGGCTGTGGACTGAAAGAATTCTCTCTTATCTGCAGCTTTAGCTAAATTTGTTGGAAAAATCATCCATTGTAATCCTCTACAGAGCACATATCAATAGGCATTTGTTTTTACTGTTTATTTGCTTTCTATATTTTGTCTTTTCTATCTAATTTCACTCTTTGGGGCATGATTCTGGACAAACTCAAGATGTGGATTAAAATCCGGTTTTGTATTATCTTTCTTTTTGATGCTATTACCAGTGCAACAACAAGAAAAGAAATGGGCTAGAAATGGGTACTTTTAACATTCAAAGAAGAGATTATGGACTCAGGAATTAGTGACTACCTAATATTTTCTGCTAGACTTAATAAATGGGGAGATGGCTTTGGATTATTTGCCACTGAGGAGTGGTTAAAACATTTTATTATTGTAGGTTGGATCACTGGTAGGTGATGTATGTGCTGTGGCATATCTTTGGTCAGAAGAGTAATCTCTCTTGTTGAATCTCATCTTTGAGGGAAGCTTGAAGGCAATGGCACCCCACTCCAGTACTCTTGCCTGGAAAATCCCATGGACAGAGGAGCCTGGTGCGCTGCAGTCCATGGGGTCACTAAGAGCCGGACACGACTGAGCGACTTCACTTTCACTTTTCACTTTCATGCATTGGAGAAGGAAATGGCAACCCACTTCAGTGTTTTTGCCTGGAGAATCCCAGAGACAAGGGAGCCTGGTGGGCTGCTGTCTATGGGGTTGCACAGAGTCGGACATGACTGAAGTGACTTAGCAGCAGCAGCAGCAAAGTCTTTTCAAAACTAAAGTACAATAACATCCAGTGATACAATTCACTAATCTTATTGAGACTTACCCAGCTTTGCATTTACTCATTTGTGTGTGTGTGTATTTAATTCTTTGCAGTTTTGTCACATTGTGTAGGTTCATGGCTGCACTACTACAGACAAGATACTCAATGGTTCCATCACCACAAGGATCCTTTACGTTTCTCTCTTATAGCTACACTCACCTCTCATTCACCCACCGACCCACATTCCTAATCCCTGGCAACAACTATTCGCCATTGCTAAAATTCTGTCATTAAGTTATATAAAGGGTCAAATAGCATATACCTTATTAGGATTTGCTTTTGCACTTAGTATAATCCCCTGGAGAGTCTATCAAGTCATTGCCTAAATCAATACTTATTTTTTAAATTGCTGAGTTGTGTTCCATAGTATGGGTGTACCACAGTTTGTTTAACCATTTACCTGGTGCAAGACCTTAGGCTTTTCCAGTTTGGATTTTTTTCAAGCAAAGTTGCTATGAATATTCATGTGCAGATTTTTGTGTGAACATTAAGTTTTCACTTGGGGAGGGATAAATGTCTAGAACACAATTTCTGGGTTGATGTTATAGCATGTTAAGTTTTATAAGAATCTGTCAGGCTCTCATAGAATGGCCCTGCCATTCTGCCAGCAATGTATGCTGGTCCAGTTTCTCTGCATCCTCACCAGCATTTGATGTTTGGTGTTGTCATTTTTATCTTAGCCATTCAGATGCATGTGTAATAGTGCTCATTATCATACTCATTTTTCTAAGGGATACCAATGCTGAACATTTTTTCAATAAGCTTGTCATATCCTCTTCAGTGAGATGTCTTTTTGTCTTAGGCACATTTTCTAATTTTTTTTTTTTTGCTGTTAAGTTTTGAGAGTTCTTTATGTATTCTAGATGCTGGTCTTTTTATTGGATATATAATTTGTAAATATTTTCATCTAATCTTGTCTTTCATCTTCATTTGGGTTTTCCCAGAGCAAAAGACTTTAATTGTGATGAGGTCCAGATTAGCAATTTTTAGTTTTGAGGGATCATGTGTTGGTGGCTAAATCTAAAAATACTGTTTATGCCTAATTCCAGAAATCCTTCTGTTTTTTTCTAAAACTAATACTGCACTCTTCTGATTAATATAGCAATATGGAAGCCTCAATATTGAATGAAGTGATTCACCTCATTTTTTATTCTTAGTTAAAATTATTTTAGTTAGGGCCTATGTCTTTCAATATGAATTTTACAATAAGCTTGTCTATACCTAAAAAAAATTTCTTATTATTTTTATAGAAATTACACTGAACCTATAGATCAGTTGGAAAGAACTGGCATTTTTACTATCTTGAATCTTCTAATCCCTAAACCTATATGCCAGGAGCCAGTGTGAAGAATCTTGCCCATGACAGGGTCATGTGGAAGGAAGTTTGGCATACACAGGGTGTGATCAAACTTCAGGGATTCCCCATGGCATTTCCTGAGCATACACCCCCTCTCCCCCCCAAAATAAGAATCTGCCAGCCTCTGCACTCTGCTTTTCCACAGTTCTGATATTCTCTGGGAAAAAGTCAACTCAGGACTTTAGTCTTCTGCATTTGAAAGGGATGTTCCAGTTGAATCCTTTCTGATAGCTCTTTAGCTTGCCTAACTGGTTTTTCCCAGACTCCTTACAGCTTGTGAATTGCTTACAGCTCCCCAGCCACGAGAGGCACAAAGCCTGAAAGCATCTTAAAGACACAGAACCTTTTCTAAAGAGTTAAAAATCATATTGGTGACGGTTTTCACTGTTGACTCAAGGATTGCTGCCAGACCTCCATATTCTTTATCTTTTAGGCACCTGGAAGGTGCAGGATGTAGAAAAAGATATGTAGTAGCTTTGATGTTAGCAACACTAGACTTTTGAGTTAATTGTTTCTCTTTTGCTGTAAATCACTGTATTCCCTTTACTTGTTATAAGTTGCTGTATCTTTGCTATGTAAAAATGTAACTTTGTTTGGTGCTTTCCTGAGAGTGGCACCAGACCTTGGGAAGATCAACAAAAACAAGTCTTCTGGTTGACAAACCCTTATCAAAAAAAGGGGGGGGAGGGGCTTTTAACGCTGCATAACTGTGTACCCACTGACCTTCATGTTTTATCAAAAGCATAAAAGGCCTTCTAAACAATAGAGGCCGAAGCTAGTCACTGGACTGGTTTCCCCCGTGTCTCTCTCTTTCCTCTCCTCTTTACTCTAATTTCAGGCTGAATTCCCATCTGGACCAGAGGGGCTTGCCAGGTCTACTTACCTGCCCCAGCTTTCAAGTCCCGTGCAAAATGGAGCCCAAGGTGGGGCACCCTTAGAGATTCAAGCAGGCGCCAGTGGCCCCACGTACATGGTGCAAATCTCTTGTCCCTGAGATTTTATTGGCCTTCCCTGCAAGCCAAGTTATTCAGCCTTCTTTCTCCATTTAATTTTCCTACTACACTATTTCTTCCTAATCTAATCTTATATTAATAAATAAGCTTTCCTTGCTAACGCCGTCTCCACTTCGAATTCCCTGGACCCACTGGGGCTTTGTCTAGGTATACTTTGATTCCTTTTATCAGAATTTTGTAATGTTCAGCAGGTAAACCCTGTACATGTTTGGATAAGTATATATATCTAAGTATTTCATCTTGTTACAAGTTTTAAATGACACTGTGTTTTTCAGTTCATCACATTCATTTTTAACGTATAGGAATGCAATCAACATTTTTGTGTTGATTTTTATCATGTAAACATTTAATTCAGTTATTTCTGTTAGAACTTTTTATAGGTTCTTTGGGATTTTCTACATAGATAATCATGCCATCTGCAAACAGGAAAGGTTTTATACTTCAAATTTGTATAACTTTAGTTTCTTTTTCTTGCTTTATTGAAAACTAGAAATTCCAGTACATGTTGAATAAAGTAATGAGAGAGGACATATTTGCTTGTCCCTCAGATGAGAGAGAAAGCATTCAGTTTTAGACCATTTAGTATGAAGTTAACCACAGTTTTTTTTAGATCAAGTTTAAAGAATTTTATTAAGTTGGGGAAGTTCCCCACAAGAGAGATTTTAATCATGAATAAGTGGTGGACTTTATTAAGTGATTTTTCAAAGTATAATCACATGCTTTTGTTTTTCTTTAGTTTGTTGATATATGGTATATAACATTAATTGATTTTCAAATGTTGAACCAGGCTTACATACGTGGAAATCATCCCACTTGGTTATGTACATAATTTATTTACACTATGTTGGATTTAGTTTGCTAATATTTTATTGAATATTTTAATGTAAAATTCATGAGATATATTGTCTGTAATTTAACATTTTTGTATTGTCTTTGTCAATTTGGTATGTTAGCACTTAAATCTTATTTTCAGATTCCCACTTTAAAATATTATTTTCTTGACTGTCAGATGGCATTGTAATTTTTGTTTTAATCAAATATAATTTATAAAATATATGCATGAGGAAAGGGATATTCTATTGTATATGCACATAATTCTGCTCTTGCATTGTCTTTTCTACCTTCTTGATGCTTGAAATTTCCTTTTTTATGATTTCTTTGTTTGAAGAATTTTCTTTAATCATTCTTTATGGGAGGTCTAATAACAAAGGTAATGAAGACCAATGGTGGGCAAATTTAAAATATTTTTCATCTTATCCTTTACTAATACACATGACTCCTGTAGGCTTTAATTTCTTAAATTTAGCAATAAGGGCTTTGGATTTGATCATCTGTAATACCTCTCGAACTTCCATGATTTCATGAAGATTTCTTATGTGAAGTTATTCAGTGACCACATTTGAACACTCTGGCAATACAGAATTTAACACTGGAAAGCAAGTGATTAACAAATACTTACTTATCATGCCAAGAATATAACATGAAGGTTAAGAGAAATCAATTCCAGTCTGTTGACTGTGCTCCAGATAATTAGATTTATGGAACTGGAGTTCAGGTCTCACTGTGGGCTGGCAGGAGCCCATACTGTTTTGCACCTGCCATGGAAGTCAGCGTGTACCATCACAATCTGGAGGGTGGTGCTCCCACAGATGGTTTACCGCTCTAGTGACTAAGGTCAGGCCATCCCACAGCTCACAGAACAAGGGCTCCCCTTTTGAGTTTTCAATATTATTATTTCCAGAAGAATTATCTTTTAGTCATCATTTTGAGTCTTTTTGTTAGGTGAAATGTGTGAATTACTTTCTGAAATATGCTCTTCTGAATTTAGTCCAGGTAGAAGGGACCAGAGACACTGACATTCTTTTTTTTTTTTTCATCTTTAGAGTCAAGACTGAACTACAGATATTTTTAAAACAGAAAAATATGTGAGAAAGTAAGGTAAATAGAAACCAAGAACAAGTATGAAAAACAGTTCTGATAGCTACTTAAAGACAACTAAAACTCATGTTCTTTAAAATACATTAAAAAAAATTCAAAGTAAAATAATAGCTATTCTACAGTGGAGGTCACAACAGACAACCAGAGGCAATCTCCTGACAAGTTTTGTTTTTTACAGAGTTGGGCTAGAGGCATATTTTTGTTTTTGATTTTAATTGGTTGCTAATATTCAAAAATTTTAAGCATCCACATAAAAGTTTAAATTTCTACACCCTCTTGAGAGATGAGACACTGTAGGGCCCATATCCCCATGCAGCAAACTGCTGGGAGATGAATGCCATTCTCTTTGGGCACTGTTTGTCCAAGTCCACTTTCAAGTCCAAGTGGGAGTTGGCCTCCTCACATTGTTCCCTCTGGTCCCCATGTCAAGCAACAATTTATCATTAGTTTCATGCTATTGTGTTTCTTATAGCAGAGCTGAAGATGGCAGAATATATACTATCCATTTTTCAACTGAAAGGAAGGAAACGCAAAATGAACAGAAGGAATATGTGTTTTAATATAAAAATGGAGGCAGGTATATTTTTGTAGAGATGAAAACAATCCTTACAAAAAGTGCATACACTAAAGATGTCTGCCATAATAATACAACCACAATGATATACCTGGCCTATTTATCCCACTCACAGCACCCTGCTGTCTCTGCAGGTGTCTCCTCTTTCTCAAGAAATAACAAGTGGAGGCCATAACGACCTTGTTTTCTCTACTTCCCCAGTTTGATTTTGTCTCTTAGACCATGCAACATAGTGGGACTGCATGGCCTTTGTTCCTCTGTGTATTCTAACATCTATTTAAGAAAATAACTCATTGTGATTCAGTTTAGATATTTTTGTTTTTCATATTCTGCATCTACTTAGATTGCAGCTGAGTACTGAGGGTTTGTATATTTTTATGCTGCTTTTTAAAAATTTATATTTAATTGGAGGATAATTGCTTTACAATGTTGTATTGGTTTGTCATACAACGTTAATCAGCCACGTGTGTGTCAGTTGCTCAGCCGTATCTGACTCTTGCGACCAGATGGACTGTAGCCCACCAGGTTCCTCTGTCCAAGGGATTCTCCAGGCAAGAGTACTGGAGAGGGTTGCCATTTCCTTCTCCAGGGTATCTTCCTGACCCAGGGATTGAACCTACATTTCCTGCATTGCAGGTAGATTCTTTACTGTCTGAGCCACCAGGGAAGTCTTAGTTTTCAGGTATTATAAAAATTCCGTTGTTGTTAGGGAGGAAACTAATCAGCCATAAGTATCCACATATCCCCTCCCTCCCACTCTGGAAGGTCACCACAGAGTACCAGTCTGAGCTTCCTGTGTTATACAGCAGCTTTCCATTAGCTATCTATTTTGCATATGGTCTAACCAACTGAGCTAACCAGCAATGAGGCTGACACATGCACATTGCCATGAATAAAATAGATAGCTGATGGGAAGCTGCTGTATAACACAGGGAGCTCAGACTGGTACTTTGTGTGAGGACCTGGAGGGGTGGGGAGGGAAGGAAGCTATTTTACACGTGGTAATGTGTATGTGTCAATGCTACTTTCTTAACTGGCCCCACCGTCTCCTTCGCTGACTGTGTTCACAAATCCATTCTCTATGTCTGTCTCTATTCTTGCCCTGCAAATCAGTTCCCAGTACCATTTTTCTAGATAACATATATATGCGTTAATATACAATATTTGTTTTTCTCTTACCAACTTCATTCTGTATAACAGGCTTTAGGTTCATCCATACTGAAGGTTTGTATTTTTGTCCTAAATGCTATATATCCCTTATCTGATTTAAGACTGATAAAACATATAAGACTAAGTTGAAATGAACACAACATCAGAACAAATCAGCATACAATTTTCTGGGTTAGATTTCAAGTATTGTAAATGCCTTTCTACAATTGGCAAGTGCATGATAAAGAGATGGTATCTGTCATAAAATCTCCCTACCACTCCCTCCCTGAGCAGATATTAACATTAAAGAAAGCTTGCTGATATTCCATAGTGACTTTATTTTATGCTGCTTCAACAGTTTAGAAATCAGTTTTATTGCTTTTTTTTCAGAATTTGATAACAACAGTATCTCTGTGGTGTTTGTTATCTTCCAGGTTAGCATTTCAGTTCACTTCGGAAAAAGCTGGAAGTTCAGAAGTGTCATATATTTACCATATTTCTATTGATTTCTGGATAATTTATATTCTAGAAGCCACTTATAACTTACTTAAAGCAGATTTCAAGACAGAGCTTTCCTTTTTAGCTTCAGAGAGATATTCTAATACTCTGCAGACCGCTTGAATAGAGCAGAGTTGTGAACAAATTAAGATAATCTCTCCCACTCCAAGCCTCCCTAAGCTGTGGGAAGACTTTCTGAAATAATAGGTAAGTAGAAACCGTAACAGGAGGCCCAGTCAGCTATCTTCTATCTTCACATATGACAGTGTTGATAAAAATAGCGTTATCACCCTTACATTAAATAGGGGTGTTTCCTAAAACACTGAAATGAACTTAGGAAGGTTGTGGCATGTCTGCCTATGGAAATATCTTGTAGAGTAAATATTCTACATATTACACAAGGTATGGGACAGTATATTTTCTGGCTTGGTTTAGTTCAGTTGCTCAGTCATGTCCGACTCTGCAACCCCATGAATCGCAGCACGCCAGGCCTCCCTATCCATCACCATCCCCCGGAGTTCACTCAAACTCACATCATTTTGGTATAAAAAATGCTTACTCGAATGCATAGAAATAAAATATACATATATAATTGTCACTCCTCTATGAAAGTTAGGCATATAATCAAGAATTGTCTTGCAAAGCTAACAGACTATCTCTTATTTCCAGCTGGGCTACAGATATTTCTTTCTTGCATTTTAACATTTGTAGGTGTTTAGTAAGGTTTTTAGATCCTGAGAACTTTAGGTACACCATTTTTTGGCAACAGTGCAGAGTTGAGAGGAAGCAACTGTTGATGTCTGACTTCTAAGCTTATTAACGTTAAGGACTTGGAACCCAAGAAATCTCAAGGTGAATAGTAAATGAGCTCGTCAGTAGAGAGGTAAACATCTCTTCTCTCTCCTGGTCCAGGTAGAAATACCTTTCTTTTTGTGTGTCTCCCAATGTTAGAGACCATTTGTTTGCAAAACAGCAACACATTCATGCAAAATCCTTTTCTTTCTTTAAAGACTAAATATTAGAAAAAAGGTTAGGCAGCTCAGATAAGAAGGTAAAAACTTATTTTTAAGATTAGTTAGAGCTCAAATTCTCAGTTGCTGTGTGCCTCTGCCCACATACTTCCAACATTTCCCTAGTGATAATACATAGGAAAGGGATCTATAAAATTCCACATCATGACGGCCCTTTAAGAAGCAACTGACATGGACATAGGAGGCCTTTAATTGTGAAAAGCATGGTTACTTTTTAAGAATTCTACTAAGATATCTCCTGCTTAAAATGACACAGCTGAGGGGACATGGCCATGCATGGGACTCCAAGGGAACTCCACAATAGTATAAAGTATCAATTTTTGAATAAGAGTATTTAAAAAAAAAACACATTTAGTGTATCATCCTTCTCCCCCAATCCAAGTGTCTCTGGATGAACTGGCCTCTGTGGTGGTGCCCATACAGAGCAAGCATGATATTTTTATTTCCTGTTGGAGACAAAAAGGAAATTTGTTCTTTGCTTAAATTTTGGAGGCCACACACACCTTTGAGCTTTGTGGTCAGTAGTATTCCTGGTGACTTTGGTTAGGTGTGGGTTTAACCCTGTGACTAGAAAGGAAATCAGGGTCATGTAGCAAAGCAGAATCCTTTAATTAACATCATGAGCATTACTGGGAAACCCAATCTTGGGTGAGTTTGTAAATTTTTTGTTAAATGCATCCATCCATGTTTAAATGAAAATTAGTCTCCTTAGGAAAAGATGAGTTCCCTTATCTAAACTCTTACTAATGAAAGTCACAAATGTTTCAGTAATGTACACAGCAAATGGAAGTAAGATGGCCATAATGATAATGCTTTATGAGAAAATCAATTAATGAGGAACAGTAAGAATGAAGTGCCAAATTTTCCTTGCCATGCCGTCGGGGAAGCATTGTGTTCAGTGGAAGAGAGTAACTGATCAGAGTCGAAGATTTTTTCTTTTTTCTTTGGCTGTACTGGGTCTTCACTGCTGCACAGGTTTTTCTCTGGTTGCGATGTATGGGCTTCTCATTGCAGTGGCTTCTCTTGTTTCGGAGCACGGGCTCTATGGTGCATGGGCTTCAGCAGTTGCAGCACATGGGCTCAGTAGCTGTGGTTCCCAGGCTCTAGAGTACAGGCTCAATACTTGCGGGACGCAGGCTTAGCTGCTAAGTGACAAGTGGGATCTTACTGGATTAGGGATCAAATCCATATCTCCTGCACTGGCAGGTGGATTCCTTACCACTGAGTCATTAGGGAAGCCTCAAACTCAGATTTACGTCTGTTGACAAAACATTTACCCTCTCAGCTTCAATTTTATCACTGGTAAAGTTAGGATGACAATTACTATTTGTGTTATATGGAGAAATAAGGAAATTTACATTACATAAAATGGTAGTGACATATAAATACAGCAACTTAAGAAAAAAAAAGTTGGTGTTAATATTATCCCTGGCCTTTTTTTCTCTCCACTCATTTGGAATTTTGGAAATTTTGTCCAGATACAAAGAAGTTTGTATCTGGACATCAGTTTTATTTTGAATAGATTTCATGTTATCTACTTGTGTCACTGAGAATAGGGTATTTATTTGGGAGTGAAGGTATAAAATTAAGGGGAGAAAATGATGTGTAAACAATAACTGCTGTAATTATAAAAGTTTTATTTCACTCTTACTTTAATTAAATCTTCATAAGCACCATGTCATGAACTGGCAATCTAAAAAGAGGATACTGAAATGCTTTAGTCAATAACAAACTGCAAGCTGATGATGTGAAATTACAGCTACATGGAGCACGTGTACAAGATCACATTTTAAAAGGTTCACTTGAGAATCCCATGATGATGCACAAAATAGGAATCTGGCATCGATTTGTTCACACTTTGCTCAGAACTCAAAGCTTGTGCATGTAAACATCAAAAGAAACACTAGATCACCTTGACAGTTTACAGTTTGCTAACACTTGACTGTAGAAGCATAAATGTTGCAGTTTTGATTTTTTGACAGTGCTTGGTCATAGGCTGAAAAGACCAATCCCTTTAAAATTTAAATGATGCTTAAAGGTTATGTTCAACATTACACAAGTCATCAGCAAGGCCTTTGAATGTGTGCAGTTCTCATAATGATTACCAAACCATACTGACCTAAGGAAATCATGAAAAAGTATATATTTTCAGCAAAATGTTTTAATTTGGTCCTACATTAAAAGACCCAATTGCCAAGGTACATAAATTTAATTCACAAGCATGTACACAAGAGAATCACTTTAAAGAACATTGCTTCCTGATTTATGAATTAAAAAGTTTATCCTCTACTTACACTAAACATACAAAAAATAATCTACAAAAATTGTTTACAATTGATTTGAGTGAAAGAAAAACCTTTCTTCAAAAAAAAAAAAAAAAAGATTGTGTGGTGGTAGTATTTTAGCCATCAAAAAAGGAATGTAAGTAACCAATAAATATAATGTGCTTTCTCCATATAGACATATTTACACTTGAGTCTTTGGCTTATGGTTTTTTGTTTTGTTTGTTTTTTAGAAAGAACTTTAAATGATCCATCCATCATTGCACATTAAAAGAAAATAAGCCAGTTATATGTATTTATATATTTATATAGAGATCTGCTACACTTGAAACATATAAAAAATGAACTTCCCTATGAATTTGCACAGCTTTTCTTTCTTCTTCCTTGAAAGTTTTAACATCTTTTATCTGAAAAAGGGAAAAAAATGCCACAAAGGAAGTATTAATTCATGCAACACGTGGTGGCTGCTGTACCAGAACCAGGAGAGAAAACGCTGCCTATTCACTGTACAAACACTGATAAGTTTTCATGTGAATCTGCTGCTTATTAAATATAATTTATGTGGCATGAAATGTTGATGCTCTCATACAGTAATAGAAACTAATTGAGTCCTTTTTATTAAGATACACAACTTCATAAGAAAAATACTTTTACCTCTCAAATGTAAAAGTCTTTCCCCCCCCACCCCCCCA
>SJYC01002359.1:0-17275 GCA_006408675.1 Madoqua kirkii
ATTATTATGTATTTTTTCTCATGTTATTTAACATCTTTTTAATATACATAAAAGTCTAATATATGGATTGACTATAAAATGACATTTATTTTTTATTAATTTTAAATAATCCTAGAGTGAACATGCAAGTAATTTTTCTCCACATTTATGTATTTTCCTTAGTGGTATAAATAAGCCAGTTATTTCAAACTGCCATTCCGCAATTCCAAATACTTAATTTCTTCTTCCACTTTTACTGAGATGTAGTTGATATACAGCACTGTTGATGTTTAAGGTGTGCAGCCTAACGATTTGACTTACATATGTGAATATCTAAATTCTTAATTTTTGACATATTTTTTGTTCCATCAGAGTATTTAATTAAAAGTTTCAAAAATGGTTAGTGGTTCCTAACTTTTTCTGAGCTTACTTTTATCAGAAAAATTATTTCACTGACTTTATTCCAGATAACTTGGCTGACAATAAAACTTTTTTGAGTTAAAGCTGCTTTTCCTCTCAGTCCATCTATATGCTGCTCCATTATGAAGAATTTAGAAAATTCGGAGACTGCATTACATGACTTGTAACATGTAGCAAAATCTTCTCAATTCAGTCCAAGTGGGTAAAATTTAGGCTGAATTAGAAAACAATCTAAAACTCATGCTATTTCAAAAGAGAACTTTCAGGTATTTGAGCAATAAAAGAGGGAAGTAAAAAACTTCCCCAAGCAATCCTACCCTAATTATCAAGTAGGTATGATTTAAATTAGCCTACCACTGTGGCAAGTACACCTCAAGAACCAAAAAGTGCTTGTGAACAGTTACATCTCTTTAACCAGTCTTTAGCAATTTGGTTTACATTCTATATTTTTTTACCAAACTCGTCAGTGCAATTCAGCATCACAAGGAACTACTCACTAACCTTGATTAAAAACAAATCAAAAGACTGGGTGTTTAGACAAGATTCATGAGACATGAGTGTAAAGGTAAATAGTAACTCTTAAGAAGGTTCTAGAATGGCAGAGTTTAATCATAGGCTTTTTTTTTTTTAAGGAACAGTAAGAAACCAGCTAAATTTGGAAGTATAATTTGAATTCTGAGGCCAGAAGTGATCTTATTGATGATTTTAGTAAGACGATTTGAAAGACAGAGGCAGACTTATGTGAAAAAATATTCAGATGCAGAGTTTAAAGACCTAACCATTACCAGCCCATTTTGTAAACAGACCTCAGAATTTTACCTAAAAATCCCTCAAACTATCTGCCTTCCTCCATCTCCATTGCCAGCACCCCGGTCAAAGCCAATACCATCTTATTGGGACATCAGCAATACCTAAGGTATGAGCTGGAAGAGACGGGCTTTGAAGACTTATCAAAGGGGAAGAAGTCTGTGACTGCTCTTAAAAATGAAACCATATAAATGTAACTCTTCAGATTTTGTCTCAGGAAGCAATGCAACTCTTGTGTGAACAATCCATGAGCAGGAAGTGGTGAAAATACTTTAAAGGTTTATTGAATCGCTCATTTTAGTTATCTGATCATCTTGATAAACGTAGAGCAAGCAACAATGATGTCTTGGTTTTTCTGGTTTACTTCTCTGTGAGCATAAAGTACACAGCTGCTCCTGACCTATTCCCACCATTCACATATGTGTAACCCACATTGCTTTATAGCAATGTGTAAAGACATCGCTTTAGACGTTGAACGTGCTAAAAGTTTAACTTTCTTTCTTCCTCTGCATATAGTTTCAAACAGATGAGTTCCTACATACACATATTAACATCTCCTTGCTCTTATTTTGTAATTTGAGTTCTGATTTTATAAGCCATGGCTAATTTAAGTAATATCACATGATTACAATCTAAAATTGGTAAAAGGTGAAAACTCTCAACGGCAATACTTTACAAAATTATAATTTGACCAGAAAGGAAGAATTATAGATAATGACTAAAATAAACTGCATTTGCCCTTTAAAAACACTGGGTGTCTAAAGCACTAGATACAACCTAGAAGTATATCCCTCAAAATGTTTCACCAGTTAACTCAATATGCTTTAAGAAATACCAAGAATAAAACCTAGATAACAGGATTTTTCTTATTATAGAACCATTTATCAAATGTAGCAAATATTTATTGCTCAAAATAAAAAAGAAATCCTATACATTTTCCAAGTTAAATGAAATTAGTTTTCATCATTAGCAGTTTACACAATATGTGACTAAGCTTGTGGGTGTAGACGGAGTTACACCCGTTGGCAATTCATCAGTTAGAGCAGGAAGGTCCCCATAAAGACTCATTTACACATTTCATTCCCTCTCTGTGAATGAAGTCAGATCAACAAGTAGGTATATGACTGATTGACCTCTACTCCCCGCTTCAGCATCCACGACTGTGACTCACCGGGGCTTCCACCATGTTTGGCTTGCTGTTCCTTAGTGTCTTAACTGCATGGAACACGTCAACAACATTTTGCCGTTTCACCATTTCAACAACAATGCCGATAGCACAGAACATGCCACTTCGCCCACCACCATTTCTGAAAGCAAAGGAAACAAAGGTGTTTTGGTGACCATAGGTCACACAATCATACATGTTTTGGAAAAGAAAATATTATGTTTTTAATTTTCCCCCTTGTGTTTTAATTTTGCTTCACGTGTGTATGTTTGTGTGGAGGGCAGAGAGGAAGCTACTTGAGGATGGTATTAACTCAACAGCTTATGCTTAGGGCAGGGACATGCTATAGGCACAGATTGCTACAAGCTAGATACTTTGAGATTTTTATAGATTTGTACATAGTGTAAATCAGAAAAGTTACTCAGAGTAGTGTTCAAGAGTTTATATGACAACTGTATAACATCAGCTTGAAAAATACAAAAGTTGTAGTAGTGAATTATAGAATTGTGAAACAGGAAGATTGTTTTAGAAAAATATCTAGTTGAGGTCTGTAAGATGGGAGTTACTCTTTAGCAGAGAAAAAAGAAGGCTAAGGATGGAAGGAGCACCAAGGCCCCTGAATGGCTCAGCCAAGATGCCATACTCACAGGCAGTGGATGATCGTCCGGCCCTCCCCTTCCTCGCATTCCTCCTGCCATTTTTCCACCTGCAGTATCAGCTTCAAAAATGACCGTTTGGAGCCAGGCACTTCTCGATGGGAAGCCCAGCCTAGATATTGAAACTGCTGCACCATCAGATAACCTTCTTGTGGCTGTTGAGGGAAAAATATTTCTATGTAAATAAGTTAGGGCTAGAATTTTTACTAGAAAGTAAATGGCTCATGGCTTCCCAGGTGGGCCAGCCATAAAGAATCCACCTTCCAATGCAGAAGATGCTGGTTGATCCCTGGGTCGGAAGATCCCTGGAGGAGGAAATGGCAATTCACTCCAGTCTGGCAGACTACAGTTTATGAGGTCACACAGAGTCAGACACAACTTAGAGATTGAGAGTGCAAAAAAGTTTCATACCAATTTACACTATGACATAAATGACACATTAGACTGAATCTAGCTAATGCAAGTCCAAAATATGCACATGTCAGGGCAGGAAGATTCTAAATTAAATGAGAATTATGTTCATATAAGCTTCTCCCTGACATTCCGTATCCAAAAATCAATTACTATGATTATACTTAAATAACTTTCAAATTCATCTTTTCTTTATTGCCACTGATATCATTGTATTCTCAAATCATAAATCATAATAAGTACTTTCTATTTGATGTCCCTGAACAAACTTTACTATCTTTTCAAACCATTCTTATTGTAGACATCATGATTTAAATACAAATACGATCATGTTACTTTTTGATTTAATATCTTCCAAATGATCTTAGCATAAAACCCAAACTGCTGCCATGGTTTAAAAATACTTGTATGATAAGGCTTCACTTCTTCTTCTAATTTCCCTTTTTTCTAATAACCTAGTCAAGGTCTAGACACATTTGCCTTCTCTTAATTTATTTACCAAGTCATTTCCTATCTTGGGAACTTTGCATATACTGAAGCCTTTGCCTTTCTTAGTCCCAAACAGAGTGATCAACTTGCCTTGGGTTTGCCT
Organism: Madoqua kirkii; assembly: GCA_006408675.1. NCBI lineage: Eukaryota > Metazoa > Chordata > Mammalia > Artiodactyla > Bovidae > Madoqua > Madoqua kirkii. Next base: position 4,031 of record SJYC01002359.1, read on the forward strand.
TGGACTTTTCTAGTCTTTGTGCCCAAATTCATGTATTCTGGGAAACCTTTCTGTCCTGTGTAAACCAAGGTAGCTGGCTATCTCATGCACAAATAGCTCCTATTAATTTTTCAAATTTTGACTTAAATATCATGGCTTCAAAGAAGTCTTCTCTGATCATCCAGCTTTGTCAGATCACCCAAAGCCTCTGTATTTTGTACTTTTTCCCTATAAAATTTCATTTATTTGTGGATAAATGATTGTACAAGTTGTTTAATGTTTATCTTCCCTGATAAAATATAAATTCTTTAAGGATAAGAAAATCTTTTTTTCCCCTAAATTCTCTTATCACTAGAATCTAGCAAAAATACTTTCCAAGTAATAGTATTGTTGAATAAATGAATAAAGACATTAAACCCTCAAGTGAAAATACAAGGAAGAATTTGTATGTACAAGTGAGCCATATCATAAGGCATCAGACCTGAATCTCCACATGGCAAGGTTCATACATCCTTTGGTGGGACAAGGAACTTCCGAGTTTAGCACCCAACCTCTAGTTGGCGTATACTAAATATGTGGTGAGGTGAATGATATTAAATAATGATAATAGGAAAAGAAAGAAAAATCACACACTAATAAGTGCTTGAATACCAAATATAGATGAAAATAAATATGCTGACCCCCCCAAAAAAGTAAAACAAATTTCAGTTCCTGTTCCTAGAATATTTTTCATATAAACAGTTCGATTAACAGATAGGTTCTATTTTCTAAGTTTAGTAGCTATAGTTTCTCAGCTAAAATATTAGTAGAACCATAATGAAACAGATGTGCAGACAGAATGAGATTCTTTAAATTGACATCTAAGATCTGCATGAGTATTATGACATGATTGAAGTTATCCTTTTCTTCCCCCATTGAAATGAACAATAGAGCTGTATATGATTTTATTCTCTACTTATATACATAGACATTAATCAGAAGCACATATAGTCATTTTGATGTGAGGAGCACTATAACATGACAATTTTAATTACACACTTAAAATAATATATGTACATCGAACTGCTGCTCTAGAAAACAGTAACCTTTGTCTTTAAAAAGAGAGATAATTCCATAATTCCATGGGAGGTACTACTGATTTCTTTTCAAATTCTCCTTGTTATGCAGATCTAAACAGATTTTATCAGTACTTTTTGGTTTTTTGAAGGAGAGACCCCAGACAGTTTGTCACTGATGGCAAAACACAGGAAATGTCAAGGAAAGAAAGATTCCTGAAGGACAGTTGCTACTTTGCTGCTGGGAAAAGGCAAAGGCTAGCAGCACTGCATTAAGCTACATATCTGGGCAGAGCCAGAGGCTGAGCTATTCAGAGCAATGACTCTGTAGATGAGTTGTAGAAGGAGAGTCAGGGACATATGTGATTTAAGCAGAACTGGAATAGTGACACAGACCCCCTTCTGCAATGGCTGATCCAACATATCACTATCTCCTGTCATCAATATTATATTCCTATTTTTCAATTACCTGACTCTTCTGGGCTGGATATCAATGCTAATAAGACTTGAAGTTAATGCTGAGATATATCTACCTATACTCAGAGGCCAGGCCCAGACAATCAAACTCAACTGAACCAGGGAATCTGCATTTTGATTTCCACATAGAATACTATAGCTAGTAACTGACCCAGAAACCTAGCTTCCAGAACTTCTGATTTCCTGTTTTTAGAATGCATTTTTTATTGCACTTCTAAGCCATAAGATGATCAGTAGCTTTGGGATTGATTATATAATTTCTATTAATTTTACTCTCTTTTGTCTAAATGGAAATGTAGCACATTACGTTTGTAATCACTTGTTCTCTATCAATTCAGTTAAAAGCATTAATGACTTACTCTTGTTAGATTGCATATCCTAAAAATCCGGTTGATTACATCACAATCCATTGAACAAGACATACACTCCACTTGGATAGGACCATATCGTAGCGTCCCTTCTTCTGGCCAGTACTGAGGGCAGCCCTAGAAGTGAATATTTTTGAAAGAAAAAGAAAATGAGCCTTATTTTTTTCTAATTAGGATAGCATAAAGCAGATGTTAGCATTTTATTACTACTTTATTAAGTCCTGTATAAGTATACAAAAGAAACCCATAACCATTAACCTGGGACAAGTCGACTTCATTTAACATCACAATGGAGGTACAGCCATAATCATACACTAATCTCCAGAAATCTTTCACAGTGTTTGGCAGAGGGTATTGTGTGACGATGAAAGCAGCTGGTTGTCTGTAGCTCTGTGAAAAAAAAAAAAGTAGATAGGGAAAAATAATAACTTAGAATGAATAATCAGTTGTATAAGCAGATTCAATACACTTCAAGGTAGGGCTGAGAAGACTCAGCATCTTCATATGGAGATGAAGTCAGCCTGCTGCTCCAGCCATGGAATGACAGATTTGGACCACAGCAACATACTGCAACTAGTAAGCAGTCAGTCTGACAGTAAGCCTTTGATGCCTCAGCAGCAATTTAAGCCAAGAATTAATTTTGTTGATAAAAGTAAACATACGACAAATACAAAAAAAAAAACAAACCAACCAAAAAACCTTTTTGAGGTTTTTTGTGAGGTACCTGTTGGGCTGTTTCAGTCTTCCAAAGTCTAAGAGGCTAAAGATATAAAATTTCTGTGTGTATGTGTGTCTGTCTATGAATATATGTCTATCAGCTATCAACTGTTATAGAACTGTTTGGCTTTTCTCCACTCCAAATAAGAAAAACCACATGTGCCTCAAACTCATGTGCTTTTATATTATATTGACATTATCAACACATTTTGTAAGCAATCCACATCCCATAGTTTTCTGAGAATTTCTAATGTATATCAATGATCAGAATGATAGTTTTGATCATTTAAGTGAGGGTGGGATGATTTGAGAGAATAGCATTGAAACATGTATATGATCATATGTGAAACAGATCGTCAGTCCAGGTCCGATGCATGTGACAGGGTGCTCAGGGCTGGTGCGCTGGGATGACCCTAAAGGATGGGATGGGGAGGAAGGTGGGAGGGGGTTGAGGATGGGGAACACATGTATACCCATGGTTGATTTTTGTCAATGTATGCAAAACCACTACAATATTGTGAAGTAATTAGTCTCCAATTAAAATAAATTAAAAAAAAAGATTTTTCAAGTGCCACAGAGTAAAACTAATGCATTCCCTGGCCCGAGGTAAGAGGGAATGACTCCTTATTGACCCAAGGCCCCCTGATTAGGACACAATGCATTCTCTCTTCCCAGAAAGAGGATAGATTGATCTGGCCAGATAATCTGTCATTTTACAGACTAATGATCTACACTGAAATAGAAATATATATTTCTATGTAATAAACTAAAGATCTATAAAAATATAACTATACAGCTGCCTAAGATAGATTTCTTTAATGCTGATAAAAATTATCAGTGATCTGCTAACTCAGTTGTATCATGTTACTCTTTAAGTCCTTCGGGTGTCTCAACACCAGTGTAGAAACTGACCTTTGAGCTTCATAGATCTTATCACCATTTGGGAAATGCTGCTAACCATAGCATTTCACTCCATGGATGACTGCAGGATAATCTGGGGAGACAGTAATTCACCAGCAGCTTCTACTTGACCTTAAGACCTCAAAAAGTTGCACCTGTAGGTGGGGTGAGTGCCCTCCTAAGGAACATATGAAGGCTTATGAGAAAGGATCAGAAGAAAGAAATAAACCTTCCTTCCAATTAAATGTCTTCTCCATGGGAAAGTAAGTCAAGGGAGATGAAAAGCCTTTTATTCCTTTTTTGAGTCATAGGGGTGGGGAGATAGAAGAAGAGAAGACGTTATGAGAGAAGACTGAAGATTTCCTATTTCTTTCCTCTCTAAGTGCAAGAGTACATCTAAGGCTTTGATATCATATGATTCTTGGCCATACCTCATAATTTTCACAGGCATGACAAAGGGTGGATGACGTGTACAATGGGGTAGAGAGGAAGGGAAGGTGAAAGTGTTGAACAATGAGCCCCATTCTTATAAGCCAAACCAAACCTAACTTTTCTGTAGTCCCAACCACTACCAAATCCACAGGGCAGTTTCAACTATAAAATATATGTGTTGAATCACAGTGAATTAAACAGAAGATAGGAACACATAGAATACAGGTTCTGTCTTCATACTGACCAGAAAACCATCTGGAAATTAAAAAATTTGAGAGATGTCAAAGACAAAAAATGCCTCAATATTTTCCTAATGGTATTTTCTTTTTCTCACTCTTTTTCATTCTAAACATAGACTGACTCAGAAAAAAAAAGGTTCGTGTATTTTCTCTATATTTAGCATGTTTGACTTTGCAGATGATTAAAATGGCAAGAAAAAGTATAATGAAGATACAGTGTGATTTCAGGGGACAAGAGTAATAACTCGGCAAGACTCTGGTCACAGCAAGAGTAGCAGCTTTACACTTGAGCTTACCCTTAAACTATTCTGCTCTGTAGAATAAAGAAGAGCAAAGAAACTGGGTGAAAATTAGAAGTGGCACACAGGCTATCAGAGACTAATTTTGGAGAACTGAGTAGAGCAATAACTTAGAAAGCTTCATTATTCATCACCCAAGCATGACCCTGACTCTGGTTTCTCCTTATTAGGGCTCCATAGTCTAAAGGGCAAAAACTAGAGATGCCTATGAAGGAAGGTGATAAACCAAAAAGATGCTGAACTTAAAACCCTTCTTGCTTCTTCCCAAGGTAAGCAAAACAAGATGGGGAAAAAGACTAAAATTCTCTTTCCATATTGGTGTGTCTATGGGATGCTGACATGTGAGTTCCTGCTGTGCCACCTACAATACAAAGACTGGAGCAGGGCAAGAGAGTCTTTTCATGATGATTGATGTGATAACATGGTATCTTCCATGCCTTCCCTTATATCTTATTAAATAATAACAAATGAAACAAGTTAGCTATAAATTATTGGCATAATTATTAGTTAGCTATAAATGATTAGTGTCAGAGATAAAAGTTTCCAAAGTAACACAATTTCAGTAGAATATGACATTCTGTGATTTAAAAAATTCATTCCTAACTATATTCAAAATAGATAAGCATGACTCTCTTTCCTGAAAATAACCAGGATTAAAACTATCACCTGCAGATATTTCTTGTATGAAAATTTTATAATAATTGAAAATCAACTGTCAAACTTATAGTCAAGCCTAAAATTTATAGTGCCTAAGAACCACTGTAAGGACAATTCAAAATCATCGTCCAAAAATTTTTGTATTACAATGAAAGTTTCTACTTTTCCTTTTTAGGCCATTTAAATTTTCTTGAAAAGAGAACCTAGGCTATCAGAGACTAATTTTGGAGAACTGAGTAGAGCAATAACTTAGAAAGCTTCATTATTCATCACCCAAGCATGAACCCTGACTCTGGTTTCTCCTTATTAGGGCTCCATAGTCTAAAGGGCAAAAACTAGAGATGCCTATGAAGGAAGGTGATAAACCAAAAAGATGCTGAACTTAAAACCCTTCTTGCTTCTTCCCAAGGTAAGCAAAACAAGATGGGGAAAAAGACTAAAATTCTCTTTCCATATTGGTGTGTCTATGGGATGCTGACATGTGAGTTCCTGCTGTGCCACCTACAATACAAAGACTGGAGCAGGGCAAGAGAGTCTTTTCACGATGATTGATGTGATAACATGGTATCTTCCATGCCTTCCCTTATATCTTATTAAATAATAACAAATGAAACAAGTTAGCTATAAATTATTGGCATAATTATTAGTTAGCTATAAATGATTAGTGTCAGAGATAAAAGTTTCCAAAGTAACACAATTTCAGTAGAATATGACATTCTGTGATTTAAAAAATTCATTCCTAACTATATTCAAAATAGATAAGCATGACTCTCTTTCCTGAAAATAACCAGGATTAAAACTATCACCTGCAGATATTTCTTATATGAAAATTTTATAATAATTGAAAATCAACTGTCAAACTTATAGTCAAGCCTAAAATTTATAGTGCCTAAGAACCACTGTAAGGACAATTCAAAATCATCGTCCAAAAATTTTTGTATTACAATGAAAGTTTCTACTTTTCCTTTTTAGGCCATTTAAATTTTCTTGAAAAGAGAACCTAGCCAGTGTTCATCAATTTTGAAGCTTTTCATTATATTCTACACTAACAAAGAGAGCAATCTCTTACATCCATAAGAGCAGCATTGATGTAGTTACTACTCTCTCCATCAATTGTAATTAAAAAAGGCAGACATCTGTCAGGTGGCAGCATGTCCATAAAACGGTTCTTGTCATGGTTCCTTGGCAGGCATGCTATACTGCAGTCCTCAGCTTGTAGTCGAGGGGTGACTGAATTCAAGGTCTGGAAAGAAAAGGGAACCCAGGTTAAAAAACAGTGACCCACCTCATAGCATAACACAGATCTATCATGCATTTAGGAGGCCAAGTAGAAAGGAAAGGATTTGTGCAAGTCAATGACATTTGCCATGAGGACAGGCTGACAGACTTCATAGTTAAAGCTCCTAAAGCCTGAAAAGTGACAAAGAAACAACACACACATTGTCCAGTGTACCTCTCTGTGAAAGGGAAAGGGATGCTAAACAACACAGCAACCTGCAAAAGGTATTGTCTAACCAAAGAAATGCAATCAGAGCAGCCCATGATGATGTCCCATCATCAAACTTATAATCTGTAATAACATTTTAATGTACCGGATTTGAGGACATGCTATGGCAAAGAGCAATGGGCAGAGAATCAAAGTATTAGCTTTTTAAAGTTATTCTTGATTTCATAGTCAACAGCTTTAGGGATGTTTTAAGGGCAGTGAAAACATTTGGGATTATTTAGAGATGATGTTTTGCACAAACTCCAGCTATTATTATTAATGTGCTTAAGTGACACAGAAGGTCAAAATCCATGAGATTGCATTTTATAAAAGATTGTAAAGACATACAAATTATCACTAAATTTGACTTTTATGGTACCTTTTCCCCATACTTTTCCCTGAGTCCAAATTCAATCGTCCTTCAAAATACAGCAGATGTGATATGAGCTCATTAATACAAAGTTGACTCTATAACTTTGTATAACTGTATAATGAAAGAGACATGTATTATATTATACTTAAAATAGGGTCAAAGGTTATAAATTTGACTTGAAAGCCCTTCCTTGGAAGAATTAGGAATGTCCAGGACAAATTGTAATATGTTATTCATAAAAAGGTGCTAGAAATAATAAATACCTGGAATTCATCTTTGAGATGTGAAGAGTTTGTCTGGGAGTCTATTCTAATCATATCAAAATATGCAGCTTTAAATTCACAGACAGGTATGGCAGTTTCTCCACATAAGCAAGCCTCTAAAATGGCATCATGAATAAAAATGTACTGTTCCTATCAAAAGAAAGAAAATTTTCATAATATTTTAATACAAGTTTCCTGCCATCAGAGAATTTTCTCTATATAAAAATATTAATAAAAATACCATATTTTTCTATGACTTAATGAACTACTATTGAGTCTATGGGACAAACACCTACTATTTAGTTTGATAAGTGTTGAAAAGCAAACCAAGAAAGATCACCTGAGGTTAATCAACAATCAACACACCTCTGTCTGGACCATATTGATACGACGAGATCTTAAGGCTTTGACACAGTTGTAGATGTCAACAACACCCTCTCTTTCAGCCATGTCCAGCATGATGTCAATCACAATGTAACAACCAGTTCGTCCAGCACCAGCACTGAAAAATAAGCAGATCTAAAGATTTGCAGGAAGCATGTCTATACAAATTCAAAGACACATCTGATTTTCAAATAAGTGGAATCAAAGTGATTCAACAAAGTAAAAGACATAATTTGTATGTACTGTGTAAATGCCTGATAATGAACAAATAGCTTCAATGTATAGAACGTACTTTGGTGTAAACTGAAGACTAGAACAAATTAAAAAATATAAACGTTGTAAATCAAACTGTGTTTTGAAAATAACGTATATATGTCACTTAAGTTTCATAGCTCTTGTACACAGTCTTCATTTTATAAAAATTTCAAGCTCATAGAATTGATCAAGGAATGGATTTATGCTTAAAATTTCACCTGAGATTGAAAGACTCATATCATTGTGGGTGCTATGGCAAAATGTAGCAATGCTATCTTAGTAAGACAGATTCTGGTCAAGGCAAAAGAACATTAATCTGAAAACTTTAAATGGAAAATCTGAGGAGTCACATTTCAGGGGAAGTGTTAATAGTGAGGGTGGGGATGAAAATGTTCATTACTGGGGAGGAGACCAACAGTAGAAAGAATATTTACATGGTGATCCAAAGAAAAAATGAAAATGAATTGTTAGGTATGAAATATAATTCTTAACAGGTCACAAAGATAGTACTATCTTCCTGTATTTAATTCAGTAGTCGAATCATCATATACTGCTGATTATTTTACCCATTGGGAAGATTTCTCCAGTTTTATACATATAAGTCAATGGAGCAAAAAGGTATAGTTCGGATTTTTATGGAAAAATCACTTTGTATTCAGCTCCCTCTCTTCCATAAATTCAGATGCCCAAGTGGAAGTAGAAAATGACACTTAAATTTCGAGAGCATATCTGAGACTACTGGAGCACTACTGAAGTAGGCAATTCACGGGAAAGGAAACCTCTATGATAAGTCAAGACACTACATAATTGAAAACCCATTTATCTCATTTTCTAAATGCATAGATAGACTATTAACATTATTTCTTTGAAGTCTGGATTTGGTCATTTCTCTTAAACTTAATTGTTCTTTAAGAAATTTAAGTCAAAGGTATTGTGGCTATCTCTGTTTCTTTTTCTTGCCTACCATCTTCTCAGTCACTGTTCCCAGGGTTTGAGACAGGAAAGTAATTGAAGAGTACATCAGATTTCTTGAGGAGGGTTGAATTGTAGATTTTTTCTTTCAAGGTACACAGTATCTGATCCTAATGAGACGCCTTACTTTTATTTCATTCTCTGTTGTTTTATTTTTTCCCCTTTCATATGTGGTCATTTAAATACTGAATAGGCTGGATTTTCAGGGAAAGAAAAGTGCTTAAGCCCAACCTATTATGTACTTTGGAAGGGATAGTTTTGAGAATGGCGTGCAGCATTTAGGAAAGGTTTTCAGATTCAGTATATATTTTTCTATTCATATCTCAAAATGAGGCCACGTAATTTACTTTTAGTGTCTCTGGGTACTTGTTTTAAGAGAAGTTTCTAATCAAAAGAAAGTCTGGATAATACTCACATTTTTCTGGCATACACATGCTGGATTTTACTAATGTAGTTTTCAAGGTCCTCTGAGGGATGGCTTTAAAAAAAATCCTTAAAGTAGATGTTTTACAGCCCAAATTCTTATAATTTAGGCCATTTAATAACTTTGTATGTCTCAAATTTAGTTTTAACAGCTGGGATTCTATTAGGAATTTACTAAATTGGCAAGAACTCTCTGGCTTTACCTACTATTCCATACTATATATGCTTTGCAAAAGTGATTTAAAAAAAACCACAACACACATGCAGATGTTGCCACTAAAAGGCAGAGTCTCTACATTCGCAATTACAGACAATACTACACACATTAAGATGAATGTATTTATTTCTGAGCTTTCTTTTATATCCTCCTTAGAAGCTAACTTTTATTTTATTGCTGTTTTACCTTATCTGTTATACTTGCAAACTGAAACCTTGTAAGCATGCATTAGTCTTTGTGTTTACAAGCCTTGTCTGGATACTTTAAAAAAGCTGGCTGCACAAAGTCAGTGTCAGTTGGACCACCACTCACCTGCAATGCACAACAATGGGGCCAGCACTGGGAGGGTTGGAGAATTTGACCCGCCGGATGAAGGAGAGGAGGCCTGTGGCATGGTAGGGCACTCCATGGTCAGGCCAGCCAGTGAAATGGAACTGTTTAACTTCACGGATCTCATTGTATCCCCTCTGTGCAAAGACATAAAGAAGTGTTTTCAAGGACCAAAATGGAGCCATTAAAGACAACCATGGGTACTAGACCTGACTGACAATGAAAAAAAAAATAAGACATTTATCAAAGATACTGCTTTTGCTGAAAAAGGATGCTGACATGGCCTAGGGGATTATCTTTATTTTCAGAAACTGGCAAAGAAAGAAAATAAGAAGTCTTGCTCAGTTCTGTAAGGCTGGGTAAATTTTATTTACCTTGACAGTCTGTTCCTTATTTGGAATAACAACATGTAAAATGATAAGGGGAAAAGGAAGAAATGAGAACTTAAAATGCTGCCCTGTTGACCCAAAGCACTGAGTTCTCAAGTGGTGTATAAAAGCAACTTTCTGCTTCTCACCTCACAAAGAGATTTCAGTGCCTTGCTTATCCATGTTGAAAATGGTTTTGAAGCATGGCATGTAGGGATTTTCCAGAACAGTGCTACTCTAGATGGGCGTGTGAGAATATACAGACAGCTAACCTGTTCTTTGGCCAGACTATTAACTCTGTGAAATAAGCCAGCACACAGAGGATTATTTATAGCAACAAAAATACAAACTGAATGAAGCAAACATCCATTGCTGTGCCTTTCTCCTACTGGGTTAAATTTTAGACAAACATTTAAATGCACATTTCAAACGTTTCCCTTCCTTTTTGTTAAAAGAAGCCCATAGATTGTAGGAACAGCACTTGGGGAAGTCAGATGAGATGCTGCAGAGTTTATTTTTAGGAATCCACATTTGTGGGCCCCCAAGCCCCACTAAGGTCTACATATTTACAACTCTACTAGGAACTTTGTGAAATCTCAATCTCACTTGTTCCTCGGAAAAGGTAGAAAAAATTGCATGAAATAAATGAAGTAAATGAGAAATTGTATCTTTAGATTCTATCCTAAATATCACCAAAACCTTGGAAGCCAGCGATCACATCTTATAATTTTTTTTTCCTTTCCTGTTTTGAGTACAAAACCCCACACAAAGCAGGGCTCAACAAATAAGTATAATAGTAACAATGATAAACGTCACTATGGAATTATACAAATAAAATCACTTTCTTAAGTACTTTTGAGGTCAGCTTTACTGAGGAAGGCCATACATTGTTCAAAGACCATCTCCTCAGCACTGATCCTTTTGTTGGAGTTACTGAAAGGGCCTTGCTCTCTCTAAAAAATTTAATATCTGGCAGTGTATGTTTTCTTATTGTTCATTTTACTTAAACTTTCCTGAGTAATTTTCAGATATATCGTTTTTTAAAAGTTACTCTTTTTTGGAGTTTTTTATATGAGGAAAATAAATTAACAATAAACCCTAGTAATGTTATAATTAGGACTGTATCAACTCCATAAACAGGTATTATATGCCAAGTATTCCCATTCTGGGACATGGGGCATGTCTCCATTTATTCATATCTTTGTGTCCTTCAACACATTTGTAATGGTTTTATTCACTTAGGACCCGTTTTTTTCTTGCTAGATTTATTTCTAGACACTTCAGAGGGCTTCTCAGATTTCTCAGTGGTGAAGAATCCGCCTACAATACAGGAGATGTAGTCCTATATTGCAATCCAGGACTCATCCAATACAATCCTCATCCAATACAACCCCTGTGATGGAAAGCTCCCCTGTAGAAGGAAATGGCAACCCACTCCAGTATTCTTGCCTCGAGAATTCCATGGACAGAGGAACCTGGTGAGCTACAGTCTATGACGTCACAAAGAACTGGGCAACAACAAGAACAGATACTTAAGAATTTTTGTTATTATGAGAGAGATTTTTCAATCTATATGTTTATTAATAATATAGTGAAAATATATCTTGAATTAGTCACTTATTTTGATTTTCTTTTTTAAAATTTTCTAAGTAGCTTTTTTTTGTATAAAATCATTATACCTTAAAATAATTCCACCCTTTTTAGTAGTTTTCCCATTTATTCCTTTTGTCTAATTTCCTAGACCTTCCAAAAATGTTGGATACTAGTGAGCATGATTATCCACATTGCATCTCTGATTATATTAATAACTGTAATGCCTCCAGTTTTTCACTCTTTAATATGTGTGCTACTGGTTATTGTTGAAATGGTTTTATCATATTTAGGGCGTCTCCTTATTTTTCCTAATATAATTAGAGTATTACTATAAATGTATTTTAAATAAGAATAAGTGCACTACAATATGTATTAATGAAATCACAGGATTTGTTCCTTTAACGCACTGAGATAATGAAATATTCCTCTAGATTTCCTACTACAGTTGTAAAATCCTTGAATTCTTAAAAAAAAATCATGATAAATCATGTAGTGATCTTTTCTTAATTCACTGCTAAATTCACATTTTCAGGATGTCCTGAATTAAACTGGTCTGCAATGTATGTATGTTGAGAAAGAGAAACAGGCAGAGATCTAAAGAGAGACAGAGAAGAACTTGAGAGTCCTATCTTTATGTGGTTCTGTTATCACAGTTCTGCTAGCTTTTAAAATATATTTAGTTGGTTTTAATGGTTTCTCTACAGCCTAAATAGTTTGATTAACTTAGGCATTAGCTATTCATTAGTTATTCTTTAGAGGTTAAAGACACCTCAATGATGAAACCATAATGCAAGTTTTTTTTGCATCCTTGAAAAAATACTTTATTTTTAAGAACAGTTTTTTTTCTTTTTATTATTATTATTTTTTTAATACTTTATTCTACGTTACAATACTGTATTGGTTTTGCCATACATTGACATGAATCAGCCACAGGTGTACATGATCTCCCAATGCCAAAGCCCCCTCCTACCTCCCACCCCATATCATCTCTCTGGATCATCCCATGCACCAGCCCCAATCATCCTGTATCCTGTATCCTGAACATAGACTGGTGCTTCATTTCTTATATGATAGTATACATGTTTCAATGTCATTCTCCCAAATCATCCCACCCTCTCCCTCTCCCTCAGAGGCCCAAAGTCCATTCTATACCTCTATGTCTCTTTTGTTGTCTCACCTACAGGGTCATCATTACTATCTTTCTAAATGTCATATATATGTGTCAGTATACTGTACTGGTGTTTTTCTTTCTGGCTTACTTCACTTTGTATAATCGGCTCCAGTTTCATCCATCTCATTAGAACTGATTCAAATTTACTCTTTTTAAGGGCTGAGTAATACTCCATTGTGTATATGTACCACAGCTTTCTTATCCATTCATCTGCTGATGAACATCTAGGTTATTTCCATGTCCTGGCTATTATAAACAATGCTGCAATGAACACTGGGGTACATGTG
>SJYC01002365.1:0-20152 GCA_006408675.1 Madoqua kirkii
TCAGTGAATATTAATATATAGCTTCATAAAATAATGTTCATATTTCTCATATCTTATTTGTAGTTAACATTTTAAAAAACAGTAAAAGTACAAAATAATTCATAGACCAAATACAATAATAAACCCTTATTTTGCCATGTGTAATAAAAAAAACTTCAAAACATAAGATACATTAATATCTCAAGCATTTGAGGAATTCATACACTGATTTCAAGGTTAAATTGACAAAAGCATATTTTATATCCAAAATTAAACTGCAAATAATCAATTAGAATTTATTTTCCAAGCAGGAGAAATATACTTAGATGCTAGCAATATTGTTAAAATTCAATTCTTGTTTATTCTCATTTAAAAAGAGCTCAGGGAAACAAAGCAGTGTCTGAAAACTAGTAACCGTGACATAAACGGTGAATGAGTGGGACAGAACAAAATCAGGTCTTACCTCTTTTTTACAATTAATATGACTACTAGGAGGAGGAGGATGAACACCAAAATCCCAGCACTAATTCCTGCGATTTTCACCACTCTGTCAGTCTGCTTGGCTGGGTCTGGAATCACTTCTGGTTCTTCTGTTGCTGCTGCTAAATGAATCGAAAAAATAAATTACTGAAACCAGCTAATTATCACAGAAAGTAATATTATTTCCAGCTAAAGATTACTACAAAAGACAATTTATTTTATTTGAATAAAAGTAACTTGAAAATATACATATGGTAGCATGCTAAATGCCAATATGAGAGATTTAAGGTTAAGGGAAGTGTTTTTTGAAGAGGGATGTTGTTAACATAAAAAAATAAAAGGGATGATGAACTATTTTTCTTCAAGTGTCCTTAAAAGTGACGACATTGGATTTTTAGCCATGAGTATAGTGGAAAGAGGTGAGGTTGGATTTAGAGATTCATTCTTTTATCACTTCATCAACAAGTACTTCTCTGCTCAAATGCAAGGTGCCGTGCATGGCCCTTTAAGGCAGTGTCAATGGCATTTACCTGGGACATAAAGGGTTATAGTGTAAGTGCTGGAGGTGTGAGTTTATGATATGATTTAAAAGATTTGAAATAAATTGCTGGTTTGGAGGAAGACAAGAATAACCAATGGAAAACAAATTTGACAAGGAATATTTCACATCCTCTTAACAAATAAAATCCAGAATATAAATCTGAAACACAGAACACTGAGAAGATGAAAGTTTTTTTTAATTCTTTGTATCTCCTCATTTTCTTTCTTTCTCAACCCCCATTCCTCACATACAAAAACAATATTATAAATCTTAAACAATCTACAAGCTCCAGTAAGCCTCTGAAGACATTTTTCTTTTATTTGCCTTGAAAACTGGCAAGGAAAACATTATTATCTAGATTTTACAGATTAAAAAAAAAAACCTGAGGCTTAGAGATATGGAATAAACTGTAAATTGCTCAAAACAGAGACAAAGGCTTAGAGATACGGAATAAACTGTAAATTGCTCAAGAACAGAGACAAAATCTAAAACATCTTCTGTCTTCTAAAGCAGCATTTTTCAATGTTTCCAGGTCCATGGCCCCTTCTTGCTAAGAATCGATGTGACAAGAAAACAGGTGATTCTTAGAATTAAGCACATTTAGGAACCTGCCTTAAAGCAGCTATCACAGTGTCAGGAGAGGATGGCTGAATGAACAAACAAGGGGATTCCTAAATCTAATCTCAGACCTTTCCAGTGGATAATTAAATTCCCTTTTAACAAGTATCCATTCTCTATATTCAATCATTTTTTCTTTAGCTTTTCTCTCTTGGCTTCTACTTCCAACATCTTCTTTCTCTACAAAGTGTAAAGTGTGTCAAAGTGTAAAGTGTGTCAAAGTGTAGTTGCTCAGTCGTGTTCGACTCTTTGCGACCCCACAAACTGTAGCCTACCAGGCTCCTCCGTCCATGGGATTTTCCAGGCAACAGTACTGGAGTGGATTGCCATTTCCTCCTCCAGGAGATCTTCCCAACCCAGGGCTCAAACCTGGGTCTCCTGCATTTGAGACAGACGCTTTACCCTCTGAACCACTAGGGAAGTACAAAGCCGCACATTTAAATAACTGCTCCAGTGTTTCAACTAGACACAGTCTCCTCCCAAAGGGGACTGACACAGGTTAACTTTTATTTTATCCAAGAAGTAAATGAAAAAGAACTAATAAATCCAGTATCAGTATCATTTCATAAAATGGAAATTTAAAGGTAAATCAGTAGGAAACATAGTTTGAAGAAAAGTGTTACAGAGAACACAGTTAACTCTCCAAAGTAATTCACTATAACCATCTTAACATATTATTTCAATTGGATAGGATAAAATTCCCCATGGACCAGTATCTGATAACTATAGTTCTCAAGAAAGAAAAGCAAGCCTTCAGTTTGTTTTTTCATTAAGCAAGGGAGTTACCCTTTCTGGTGACATCTGCCATATATCCAGGCTTCATGGGATTTCATGCCCATCGATTCAATGATGCCATCCAACCATCTCATCTTCTGTCATCCCCTTCTCCTGCCTTCAATCTTTCACAGCATCAGGGGCTTTTCCAGTGAGTCAATACTTTGTATCAGGTGGCCTAAGTATGGAGTTTCAGCTTCAGCATCAGTCTTTCTAATGAATATTCAGGACTGATTTCCTTCCAGGATTGACTGGTTTGATCTCCATGTAGTCCAAGGGACTCTAAACAGTCTTCTGCAACACCACAGTTTAAAAGCATCAATTCTTCGGTGCTCAGCTTTCTATATAGTCTAACTCTCACATCTGTACATGACTGTTAAAAAACCATAGCTTTGACTAGTGAACCTTTGTCGGCAAAGTAATGTCTCTATCTTTAAATATGCTATCTAGAATGGCCATAGCTTTTTTTCCAAGGAGCAAGCATCTTCTTTTAATTTTACGGCTGCAGTCACCATCTGCAGTGATTTGGGAGCCTAAGAAAATAAAGTCTGTCACTGTTTCAATTGTTTACCCGTCTATTAGCTATGAAGTGATGGGACTGGATGCCATGATCTTAGTTTTTTGAATGTTGAGTTTTAAGCCTGCTTTTTCACTCTCCTTTTTCACTTTCATCAAGAGGCTCTTCAGTTACTTTTTGCTTTCTGCCATAAGGGTGGTGTCATTTGTGTATCTGAGGTTACTGATATTTCACCTGGCAATCTGGATTCCAGCTTGTGCTTCATCAAGCCTGGCACTTTGCATGATATAAAAGCAAGGTAACAATATACGCTTTGATGTATTCCTTTCCCAATTTGGAACCAGTCCTTTGTTTCATGTTTGGTTGTAACTGTTGCTTCTTGAACTGCATACATATTTCTCAGGAGGCAGGTAAGGTGATCTGGTATTCCCATCCCTTGAAGAATTTTCCACAGTTTGTTGTGATCCACACAGTCAAAGGCTTTGGTGTATTCAGTAAAGCAGAAGTAGATGATTTTCTGGAACTCTTGCTTTTTCTGTGATCCAATGAATGTTGGCAATTGGATGTCTGGTTCCTCTGCCTTTTCTAAATCCAGCTTGAACATCTGGAATTTCACAGTTCACATATTGCTAAAGTCTGGCTTGGAGAATTTTAAGCATTACTTTACTAGCATGTGAGATGAGTGCAATTGTGCAGTAGTTTGAACATTCTTTGGCATTGCCTTTCTTTGAGATTGGAATGAAAACTGATCTTTTCTAGTCCTGTGGTCACTCCTGAGTTTTTCAAATTTGCTGGCATATGTGCAAAGCACAACACTTTCACAGCATCATCTTTCAGGATTTGAAATATCTCAACTGGAATTCCATCATCTCCACTAGCTTTGTTCGTAGTGATGCTTCCTAAGGCCACATGACTTCACATTCCAGGATGTCTGGCTGTAGGTGAGTGATCACACCATCATGATTATCTGGGTCTTGAAGATATTTTTCGTACAGTTCTGTGTATTCTTGCCACCTCTTCTTAATATCTTCTGCTTCTCTTAGGTCCATACCATTTCTGTCTTTTATTGTGCCCATCTTTGCATGAAATATTTCCTTGGTATCTCTAATTTTCTTGAGGATCTCTAGTCTTTCCCACTCTAGTGTTTTCCTCTATGTCTTTGCATTGATCACTGAGGAAGGCTTTCTTATCTCTCTTTGCTATTCTTTGGAACTCTGCATTCAAATGGGTATATCTTTCCTTTTCTCCTTTGCCTTTTGCTTCTCTTCTTTTCTCAGCTATTTTTAAGGTCTTCTCAGACAACCGTTTTGCCTTTCTGAATTTCTCTTTCTTGGGGATGGTCTTGATCACTGCTTCCTACAATGTCACAAACCTCTGTCCATAATTCTTCAGGCACTCTGTCTATCAGATCTAATCCCTTGAATCTGTCACTTCCTCTGTATAAACATTTAGGGATTTGATTTAGGTCATACGTGAATGGTCTAGTGGTTTTCCCTACTTCACTTTAACTCTGAATTTTGCAATAAGGAATTCAGGATCTGAGCTACAGTCAGCTCCGGGTCTCATTTTTTTCTGACTCTATAGAGCTTCTCCATCTTCAGCTGCAAGGAATATCAATCTGATTTCAGTATTGACCATTTGGTGATGTCCATGTGTTAAGTCATTTCTTGTTTTGTTGGAAGAGGGTGTTTGCTATGACCAGTGTGTTCTCTTGGCAAAACTCTGTTAGCCTTTGCTCTGCTTCCTTTTGCACTCCACGGCCAAACTTGACTGTTACTCCAGGTATCTCTTGACTTCCTGCTTTTGCATTCCAGTCCCCTATGATTAAAAGGACATCTTTTTTGGTGTTAATTTTACAAGGTCTTGTAGGTCATCACAGAATCGTTCAACTTCAGCTTCTTCAACATTAGCAGTTGGGGCATATACTCGGATTACTGTGATACTGAATTGTTTGCCTTGGAAATGAACAGAGATCATTCTGTCACTTTTGAGACTGCACCCAAGTACTGCATTTCAGACTCTTTTGTTGACTATGAGGACTACTCCATTTCTTCTAAGGGATTCTTGCCCTCAGTAGTAGGTATAATGGTCATCTGAATTAAATTCACTCATTCCAGTCCATTTTAGTTCACTGATTCCTAAAATGTCGATGTTCACTCTTGACATCTCCTGTTTGACCACTTCCAATTTGCCTTGATTTATGGACCTAAGATTTCAGGTTCCTACGCAATATTGGTCGTTATAGCATCAGACTTTCCTTCCATCACCAGTCACATCCACAGCTGGGCATTGTTTTTGCTTTGCCTCCATCTCTTCATCTTTCTGGAGTTATTTCTCCACTCTTCTCCAGTAGCATATCGGGCACCTACTGACCTGCGGAGTTCATCTTTCAGTGTCCTATCTTTTGCCTTTTCATACTGTTCATGGGGTTCTCAAGGCAGTATTGAGAACATTCAGTTCTCAATACTGAAGTGGTTTGCCATTCCCTTCTCCATTGGACCATGTTTTATCAGAACTCTCCACTATGAACCATAAGTCTTGGTTGGCCCTATACCGCATGGCTCATAGTTTCATTGAGTGAGACAAGGCTGTGGTCCATGTGATCAGTTTGGTTAATTTTCTCTGACTGTGGTTTTCATTCTCTCTGTCCTTTGATGGATAAGGATGAGGCTTATGGAAGATTCCTGATGGGAAACTGACTGTGTGGGAAACTGAGTCTTATTCTGTGTGGGGCCACGCTCAGTTAATCTTTAATCTAATTTTCTGTTGATGGTTGCTATTCTCTCCCTGTTGTTTGCCTTGAGGCCAAACTGAGACCTTCACCTCCTGGAGACCCACAGGCAAGTCTGACTCAGACTGAATTGCTTACCACATTTCAAACTACATGTTATGGTTCAATTCATTAAAACATGCATTAAATATATTGGAGATCTCTTCTTTCCCAATAGCCACATTAGGAATGCACATGTATGCCACTGTGCATGTTTATGTAACTATATTTACATATTTATCTATGTATACATATATATTCAAAAAAGCAGGAGGAGTATATTTCAAAATTGGATATAAAACTAAAAGGAATATATTTACTGTTTGCAATTGCCAAATTGGATTGGCTTGACACAGTTACTGCTTGAGATAGGGAGACAGAATGTTTGATGTAGAAATCTCTATACGAAACTTTAGGGCATGCAACAAATCATCATGATTCAGGTTTTAAAGCTTACACTAATAAGGTTCTATGTTACATATACCTTTCAGAGGGTAAGAAAAATTCCTTTGTGATTTTCTGCCATAATTCCCAGAATTAATCTTTTTGCAATGCTTTGGAAGATTATTTCTGGTTTAATGAGGTAAATCTATTTTTAATATAGCATTTTAATTCAATTAAACAAATGCTATTTGAGATAACTTTACAGGGATATTATGCTTTAATTAGCATATGTTATATTTCATAAGAATCTTCAGAACTACTGGGATCATCCAAAAGCAGACAACTCTCACCATATACACAGTATGAACAGCCAGCCTTAATACTAACTGCAATTAGTAATTATATAACAAAAGCGACATGCAGGTGATGGTTAAACCATTTCAAACACAGAAGACTGAGAAGTTTTAGAAGTCTCATTTAATAACACTGATTTTCTCATGAGTTAATCTAAACATATTTCCAGAAATAAAAAGTCAAATCTAAAAGTAAACTTCTGATCAAAGATACTGAAACCCTGCTGGTGTATTCAGGGTGCAAAGTAGTGAAACATTTATGATTTATTATGTAAAACAGTGTTACTACTTTAAAGTCATAGAATATATGTCTTTATAAAACACTGATTTCAATTAATATTTACCAAGTAGCTAAGAAAAAAAAAGCTTCTTCATCTGAGTTGGATAAGACTGCTTGTTGTCATGATTACAAGTCTTGTGCAAAAGAGTTGTTTGTCAATGCTTCAGTTCAGTTCAGTTCAGTTGCTCAGTCATGTCTGACTCTTCGACCCCATGAACTGCAGCACGCCAGGCCTCCCTGTCCATCACCAACTCCTGGAGTTTACCCAAACTCATGTCCATTGAGTCAGTGATGCCACCTAGCCATCTCATCCTCTGTCATACCCTTCTCCTCCTGCTCCCAATCTCTCCCAGCATCAGAGTCTTTTCCAATGAGTCAACTCTTCACATGAGGTGGCCAAAGTATTGAAGTTTCAGCTTTAGCATCAGTCCTTCCAATGAACACCCAGGACTGATCTTTAGGATGGACTGTTTGGATCTCCTTGCAGTCCAAAGGACTCTCAAGAGTCTTCTCCAACACCACAGTTCAAAGGCACCAATTCTTCGGCACTCAGCTTTCTTCACAGTCCAACTCTCACACCCACAACACGACCAATGGAAAAACCATAGCCTTGACTAGACAGATTTGACATTACTTGACAGACTTGACATTACTTTGTTGGCAAAGTAATGTCTCTGCTGTTTAATATTCTGTCCAGGTTGGTCATAACTTTCCTTCCAAGGAGTAAGTGTCTTTAATTTCATGGCTGCAATCACCATCTGCAGTGATTTTAGAGCCCCTCAAAAATAAAGTCTGACACTGTTTCAGTGCCTCAAATTACTATAAATCTTGAGTGGAGAAGGCTAATCAAATTCTTCAAGAAGATACAATTTGGTGGTGTTTTCCATTGATTGTGAATCCTCCTCAAAGTCTTTAGTTATGACTCATTATTACCAACAACATTTTTTATTAACTGTCTGCATAAATTTATTACATTAGATACCTTAATCACATGCATTTCTTCAAGTTTTTGCCCTCCTAAACCAAGGAACATAAATATTCTATTTAAAATCATTCACGCTTAGAAGATTCATTAATGGAAACACAAGCAGTAGCCCCTAAGTGAGCATTTTCTATTTTCTTCAAAGAGAGCAAAAAGCTATTACAGTGACTGCACCCCTGAGCCCCGTTTATAATTTATGCACATACACAAAGGCAGTGTGGAGCCCCTTTTTCAGAAATGCTTTCCTTTGCCATAAATCTTTACCTTTTTTATCTGCCAAAGAATATTCCAAGAGTCCCCAGTGTTCTGAAGCCAAGAGCAGCATAATTCTTTGGACAGCAGGAAAATAACTAAGGCAGTATTTTATGTTTATAGAACAAATTTATGAGATGCATTTTGGGGCAAAAATAGTTGAAGTAACTTTACTTAAGTAAAAAACATACAAATACCTAAAAATACCTAAATTTAATTAAAAAGAAAATTACACAATAGCTGCAATCATACAAGTACAATCCATCTTCTTGATGGATATTAGAGATAGAAGCCTCTAAGTACAATATATTAGGTGATCTCATAGTGTCTTTAGAGACACCAACATACTGCAAATCCTCCAGGTATTTCAATGCTTTCTCTCCCCTTCAGTTATCATTCTGGAAAATTATTCATACTTATTTCCCAGTTATTCCTTATTACTTATAACCAGGCTGATGTCCCCCAATGGCACCAATCCACCATCACCAACGTCTCTAATGCTGACTAGTTACTGAGTTCAATGTATACTTATTTCACGCAACCGCTTGATGGCATCTGATATTGCCATCTACTCTCTTTTCTTGAAACACTCCTTCTTGAGGCTTCCATTATTTGATCATCTCCCAATTTTCCTACGATATAGGCTTTTTCTTTCCAGATCTCCACTGTGAGTCCCTCCCTCATTTCCTTTAGAAAATAGATGCTGCTTTGAGTTCCTCAGTGATGACCTGAACCTCCTGACACAGGTTTCCATACTTTTGGCTTGGTGCTTTCACCTGCTTCTATCACTTCAGTTGCTATCCATGCTGATCACTCTCAGAGCAATATACAGTAGCCCCCTCCTTCCAACTCAGTTTCACTTTCTACTGTTTCAGTTACCTGTAGCACACTGTCATCTAAAAATATTAAATGGAAAATTACAGAAATAAATGATTGACAAGTTTGAACTTGCATACTGAGTAGCATGGTGAAATTTTGCACCATCCCAATCCATCCCACTCAGAAACCCTAACCATCACATCATCAGCTCCTGACATCCAACAATCAGCTTCCTCATGGCTGCAGGATTCAGGATCATCTCAGCAGATGATCCTCCTTCTGACACATCACTAGAAGGTCAATAGTAGACTAATGCTAAGACACAACGTTTATGTCATTTATCTTGCCTCATCTTATCAAGTAGACATTTTATCACCTCACATCACTGCAAGAAGAAGGGTATATGCCGTAAGACATTCTGAGAGAGAGATATATACCACATTCACATATCTCTAACCAAGGACTATAGTCTGAGTTCCTGACCCATGTAGTCATTGGATTCTTTTATATGTCTGCATTCAAAGTAGGAAAGTCACTTTCAACACACCGTATCCAAATCTGAACTCATAATCTTACCCTTACATCAGTTCCTCCCTAGTGTATCTACCCTTTCAGAAAATGACACAACTTTCTACACAGCATTCAAACAGAAAGCTGAGCATCATTCTTGAATGTTCCTCTCTCTCCTTATATCTAGGATTAAATATAATTTATCCTTCAAATTGGAATGCATTTGAAAGTGAAGGGGGATACTCAATAATTATTACAGAGCAAAAGGCAAAAACTAGAACTGTCCTGGGCAAACTGGCATGCATAATCACTTGACATTTTTTCCCCTCATACAATTGATTACAAAGTACTACTACTTAAGTATCTCCTGTCTTAGGTGCTCAGGGCCGGTGCACTGGGATGATCCTGAGGGATGCAATGGGGTGGGAGGTGGGAAGGGGGTTCAGGATGGGGAACACATGTACACCCATAGCTGATTCATGTATGGCAAAAACCGCTACAATACTGTAAAGTAATTAGCCTCCAATTAAATAAATTAATGTAAAAAAAGTATCTCCTGACTTTACTTTTTCTATCTCCACTGCTTCTACTACTATTTAACTCTGGTCAACATCATCCTTTAGCCAGATTACACAGAAGCCACATGTTTTATCTCCCTGACTGCTGCTGCTGCTGCTAAGTCACTTCAGTCATGTTCAACTCTGTGCCACCCCATAGACGGCAGCCCACCAGGCTCCCTCGTCCCTGAGATTCTCCAGGCAAGAACACTGGAGTGGGTTGCCATTTCCTTCTCCAATGCATGAGAGTGAAAAGGGAAAGTGAAGTCACTCAGTTGTGTCTGACTCTTCATGACCCCATGGACTGCAGCCTACGAGGCTCCTCCATCCATGGGATTTTCCAGGCAAGAGTACTGGAGTGGGATGCCACTGCCTTCTCTGCTCCCTGACAGCATTCTCTGCCTAATCCACATCAAAACCCACACTGCAGCACAAAGTCTTTCTAAGACTTCAACTGTATCATGTCACTCCTCTAACTAGAACTCTCCAAGGCTTCCCATTGTGGCTAAGTCCATGAAAGCAGGGACCATGTATTATTTTCCTTACCACCACATTTCTAATAGACCTGGAAAGGTGTAATAGTACAAAATACTGGTTGAATAAATAAAAGAATAAAACTAAACTTCCCTATGGTTGATTATGATACAAAGAAAATCAGTTATCTTAAAAAAACACAAGAATATATGACCAGGCATATATGTTGCTTTTTTGGGGGGGGTGGTATTTGAGTATTGGCATAAGATGAGCTTCTTATATAGTTTTTAGGAATAGTAAGTGACATAATGGGACTTCCCAGGTGCGCTAGTGGTAAAGAATTCACTTTCCAGTACAGGAGACACAAGAGACGCAGGTTTGATCCCCAAGTTGGGAAGATCTCCTGAAGTAGGAAATGGAAACTCAATCCAGTATTCTTGCTTGGAAAATTCCATGGCCAAAGAAGCCTGGTGGTCTACTTTCCACGGTGTCACAGAGTTGGATATGACTAAGCATATACACACACATCATAATGATGGGGAAAGGTTTTTTTTGTTTGTTTGTTTGTTTGTTTGTTTTTAATAAACTGAAGCATGTGTTCTGCTGTTTTGGATCGGAGAAGGCAATGGCACCCCACTCCAGTACTCTTGCCTGGAAAATGCCATGGACGGAGGAGCCTGGTGGGCTGCAGTCCATGAGGTTGCTAAGAGCTGGACATGACTGAGCGACTTCACTTTCCTGCACTGGAGAAGGAAATGGCAACCCACTCCAGTGTTCTTGCCTTGAGAATCCCAGGGACAGGGGAGACTGGTGGGCTGCTGCCTATGGGATCACAGAGAGTCGGACATGACTGAAGCAACTTAGCAGCAGCAGCAGCAGGAGCTGCTTTGGATAGAGACAGCCTAGATATTAGCCCTTTGGGTCTTTCATATAAAAATTAAAAGTTATGAATAGGGGAACTGATATTACTGAAAAACAGTTTTTAAAAAATCTTAGCAGTCGATTGTATAAATATATAATGATGAGTTTTGTAAAGTACATGTTATTAATTAAATAGTCTGCCACAGTGGACGGCTAAGCCTTAAGGGCATCTTGAAACATGCATTATTTAACTCAGTGATCCTTTGAAGTCACTTGTTTCATCATGTCATATGATTTTATGAAACTTGTCTAGTCTTAGATTATTGAATAAAAAACAGGGTCCATCAAAGTTTTATATTGGTGAAAAGTGAAAATAGCTATATATCACACCTTTTTTAAAAAATGAAAACAAGAATATAGTTTTGTTTTTGTTTAATAAAGATATGGACATTAACTCAAAATTTCTGATGTGGAAAATAACAGTGAAGAAGTCTATGGAGGCTTTAAACAACTATGATATAAAAGTATAGATTAATATTACAAATATTTTAAATTGATTTCATACTGCTTAAGGCATCTTTTGAAGTCTTAGAGTCTCTAAATTTGTTTTTAAACCCATAGTTCAAAAGGTTACATAAAATCCTGAAGAAATAATAGAAATACTTTTTGTAAAAGCAAAAGAAATAAGTAATGCATTTCAGAAATGTACTTAAGGGTCAAAAACTACATAAAATATTATTTTTTACTTCATAGTATTCAATGAAGGGCAAATTTAATTTTACCTATGGATTTTTCACTAAGCTTCCCATTTCAACTTAATCAGTTGGGTAAAATACAGATTTAGGTGTTCTCTTACTTCTTAAACACAATTGAGTCTGTCTACTATGTTACCTCTGAGATCTGTCATTAATTCTTGATTGCATCTTCTCACTAACTCAGATCAAGACCCAATCATCTTGCTTTTTCACTAAGCCTTTCTGCTTCCCATGCAGGCCTCCTCAGATTTATCCTCTACATTGCCACCAAAATGAGTTTTTGAAAATGCAAAGGTGATTAAATGAGTCCTTTAACTGCTTTCTGTTCAAAAGGAATATCAGAAGTCCTTGGTATGACATATGAAGCCTTTCAAAACGAAGCTCTAATCAACCTTTTTGATCGTATCTGCTGACAATCACTTTAGGGTACCCTATACCAGAATCAATGAAAAGTTTCAGCCGTTCCTCAAATACTCAAAATACTCCTTGATCTTATTCCAGGGGTTGGCAAACTGTGGCCCTATAGATTGCATCCAGCAGATTTTGACTGTAACTATTACATGATTGCAAATATTCAACTTTATAAGATAATGCCAAATTGTTACCAATTTAACATACTCACAGCAGCGACTTAGCATGCGTGTATTGGAGAAGGAAAAGGCCTGGTGCGCTGCAGTCCATGGGGTCACTAAGAGTCGGACACGACTGAGCGACCTCACTTCCACTTTTCACTTTCATACATTGGAGAAGGAAATGGAAACCCACTCCAGTGTTCTTGCCTGGAGAATCCCAGGGACAGAGGAGCCTGGTGGGCTGCCGTCTGTGGGGTTGCACAGAGTCGGACACGACTGATGTGACTTAGCAGCAGCAGCAGCAGCAGTGTATATAAACCTTGTTTAAATTACACCTTAACACTTTGCATTATCAGAATTTTATAATTTTTGCCAATTTAGGGCTAGAAAATGATATCTATTATGCCTTTGATTACTAAAATCATCTTTGAGATACTTATTTGAAGTATTTATACCTATTTCTCTTCTGAAATGCTTGGTGTACAACTTTGACCAAGTTTTTTTTCATTTGGTTTTCATCTTTTTCTTATTGATTTACAGTAATATTTTATGTGTGTACACTAATTCTTTGCTAGTTATACGTGCTATAACTACCTTCCATGGGGTGATGTTTCTTTCACTTTATATATAGAATATCTTGATATAGCAGTTCTTAATTTTAATGAAGTCAAATATATTAATCACTTAATTGAATTAATAAAAACAATCTCTTCTTTTTTTCTCTAAAAGTTTTAAAACTGTGCACTTAATATTTAACCCTGGATCTATATGGAATTGCTTTCTGAGTATAATATACAGTAGGAAGGTATTTCAGTCCCCTCCACCTTACATAAACATCTAGTTTCTGTGAACAACTTTTCAGTTGATCCAATGATCTACAAAGCTACTTATGTCTTATATCTAAATTATATAAATGAAGGAATTCAGTTTCCAGATTTTCTATTATTTCCCAAAAGGAAATACTCTGTGCTGATATAACATAGGTTTAGGTTACTATAGCTCTATAATATGTTATAATATATCATGGGCATGTTTCCATGTGTAGTCCTCTCCTTCTGAAGTATCTTGGCTGGTCTTTATATTTTGCTATGGATAACTTCTTCAGATTAAAGTCTGGCTGATAAATGATCCCTTCACTTCTGTCAATGCTGCTGTCAAAGTAATCCAGCCAAAGAGTTATTTCTAAATTTAAAAACTGTGGAAAACTTCCATTTGATCTTTTGCAAATGGTTCTTTGTGTAGTTACTCTTGATAGCACCTTGCTAATCTTTGTGGTTTGCATTTCTGTTTAAATATTTTGTACAGAGCTCTTAGCTCTTTCATATTGTGTACCCAACAACCCAATCCCTGCAGTCCTTTGAGAATTAAGATCTGCTTTTTTTTGGCTATACTTCACAGTGAATTACTTTCATGAATGATCGGTAACCTTTGCTTGTGAGTTAATTGCTTTAGGTTAGTCTGTGAGAATGCTTCAGCCCTAGATTGATCATGGTTTCACCTAAAAAAAGAGAACCTGCGTCAACTTCTGCCAGTAATCAGGAGGTGACACGGGACCCCTGGGCTGCCTCTGCATCCCTTAAGAGTATCAGCTCCATATTTTTATAACAAAAACATTGATCTGGGTTTCAGTCCCAGCTCTGCCACTCACTAGCTGGGTAAACTTGAGGAAGTTATTTAACCACAGCTTTCCTCAGTTTTCTTATCAGTAAAAAAAAAAAATGATAAAGATATCTAGGTTCCAGGTTGAAGGAAAGATAGATCTGCTAAAATACATAAAGTCCTTAGGACAAAACTTGGTATATAAGGCCTCAGTAAGTGTAATGATTATATAAAACATAATTAAACTCAGATAACTCTTTTTACAAATCTAGATTTTTGAACCACAGCTAGTATGTGTTCAAAGAACATCAAATCCAGAGAAGCCTAATTACAAACATAAAAAAAGGAGTAAAGTTGGAGAAATAAAAACACCAATAAATTGGCAGTCAGATAAAATTCTTTCCAGAAAAAGCAGTCAGGAGGAGATACATGGATGACTGCAATCTTATATCCATGAAGAAGGAATGTGTTTCCTTCCTTTAATAAATAATTAACTGTTGTTCCTGGCACGTTCCTGAAACAATTTCAGCCTCTGAAGATTCATCTGGGCTTCCTTGGTGGCCCAGTGGTAAAGAATCTGCCTGCAATGCAGGAGACGCACAGGAGACATGGGTTTGATCCCTGGGTCGAGATCCCCTGGAGAAGGAAATGGCAACCCACTCCAGTATTCCTGCCTGGAAAATCCCATGAAAAGAGGAGCCTCTCAGGTTATAGTCCACGGGGTCACAGTCAGACATGACAGGACACACATACAAACATTCATCACTGAATAAGACAGATAATATCTCTGCTCTCATGCAATTTACATTCATGCTGCAAAGATGTAAGATATAAGTAAACAAGCATCATCTGATAGTGAGAAGTTCTATACTGAGAATTGAAATAGGGGGTGAGACAGAAGACCACAGTGGTCTCTTTAGATTCAAAGGTGCAGGAAGATTTCTCTGAACAACCTAGAGGTAAACAGTGTGGCTTTTCACTGAGAAAAGGATGAGTGTACCATATCAGTAGCAAAATGTATCGAATGCCTTACCTAGAAAGTAAAAGTGTTAGTCACTCAGTCATGTCTGACTCTGTGATCCAATAGATTGTAGCCCACTAGGCTCCTCTGTTCATGGTATTCTCCAAACAAGAATGCTGGAGTGGGTTGCCATTTCCTTCTCCAGGGCATCTTCCTGACCCAATGATTGAAACTGAGATTCCTGAGTAACAGCTGATTCTTTGCCATCTGAAACACCAGGGAAGCCCTGCCTTGTCTATTAACTAGGTAATAAATGGGGTTCAGAGATTACAGAGCTGTCTACTTGATTTTAAAAAAAGAGTTTTCTTTAAACGCAAGTAATAAAGGTGATCAGAGAATAACAACAGAGTGAATTAAAAATAAGTTACTTGGGGAAGTAAAAAAATAAGAAAGCAAATAATATAACGCTATGGCCCTGGGAAATAATAAGACCACATTTATACCCAAAGTACAGGAAGTGGAAAGTCAAGTGTAAAATAAGGAACTACATTTTCTACATACTGGTTATTACATGTGGGACATTCAAGTAGTAGTGCCCTATTAAGAGTAAAATAGATTGAGCTAAGTATTACTGAGAAATAAGAAAAATACATTAAAACAGACAATGCCGGATCACGTATCCACACACAGTGCGTACAGCAAAGTAGGCTAAAGAATTAAAATCTGAACCTTAATGTGAAATGTTTATGAAGTGATAATGTGGATATCTGGAGTTGTTGGGGGAAATAGCTTCATGATAATGTCAGTGATTTTTTTCCTCCTATAAACTACAAGATCAGAAAAGTCTCTTCTTCAGGGGAAAAAATAGAATATTAAAATCCAGACATTGCATTTAATTAAAAGGCAAATGCACTTGACATTTTTGTTGGCACAGAACTCAAAATGCCAGATCTGGGCTAGTCATCCAAATATGCCAGTTACAACACAAACAGGGCATACACACACATACACAAATGTAATATAATTTGAAATAACAGAGAAAGAAGTAGAAACCAAACAAAACATTTATTAGTGCTCAAATTATAAAGATATGACATAACTCAAAATAAATATGACCTACTTTTAACCTATTTCCACTTTTCTTATTTGTAAAATGGGTTAGGATTAGCTGCTTTTGGCCGCTTTTACTTATGAATTCTACTTTCATTTTCAGCAGGTCATTTTCCACTAAGGCTTGGAAAATTCATTAATCTGGCATATCTCAGAAGAACACACAACATGGTTTAAATCACATTAATAGAGGTTGCAGTGCAATTTTCTCAGGTGTTTATTTACTAAATTAGAGATTGCCTTAATATTGCACAGAGGAGCCAGATTAAAAAGTGATTTTATTCGAGTTCCAGCTATTCCAAGATAATTTAGTATCAAGTCTAAATTATTAATAAATGTTTTAGAACTTGAGATTGGTTTTAATCCTAAAATATCTTTTGGCTGTGAGTGAACAGATAGGAGCCACATTTTTAAATGGTTCTTGATCATTGAAAATTACCTAAGCACTGGCTATATTTAACAATTTCTACCTCCAAAATATCTAGCAAACACTTATATTCAAGATACTTAATTGCCTACATTTGGTCCACTTCTAGAGGGTAAATATTTTTTTTTAAACACTCAAAGCCCTTCCCTTGTTTAAATAGGACGCTTCCAATAGCAAACTTCTGTCATTTCAGTGAGGCTTTCCTCTGCTCTTCAGTCTCACCCGCTTCTGAATTTCTACACACCTACAGGCTGTTTCTTACCTGTACTGTAAGTCACAGCCTAATGGAAGCATGGTGGAGTTTGAGGAGGAGCGAGATTGATATTTGGAGAAGGCAATAACAATGCACTCCAGTATTCTGGGTTGGGAAATCCCGTGGACAGAGACGTCTGGTGGGCTATAGTCCATAGGGTCGCAAAGTGTCGGACACGACTGAGGAACTAAACAACAGGTTAAATTCACTGATTATATGAACTTGGAGAGGTTAGATATCTTCTGTGAATATCAGTTTCTTTTATGAAACAAGGCAATAATATTTTTATACATGTGCTGTGCTGTGCTCAGTCACATCCAACTCTTTCCGACCCCATGGTCTGTAGCCTGCCAGGCTCTTCTGTCCATGGGGAATCTCCAGGCAACTATACTGGAGTGGGTTGCCATTCCTTCCTCCAAGGGATCTTCTGAACCTAGGGATCAAATCCAGGTCTCCCGCCCTGCAGGCAGATTCTTTACCATCTGAACCACCAAGGAAGCCCAGTACTAGAGTGCATAGCCTATCCCTTTTCTAGGGGAACTTCCCCACCCAGGAATTGAACCAGGGTGTCCGGCATTGCAGCTGGATTCTTTACCAGCTGGGCTACCAGGGAAGCCTATTTTCACACATATTAAAGAGTAAATGTGGTCATGTGTGGATGTGAGAGTTGGACTGTGAAGAAAGTTGATGGCTGAAGAATTGATGCTTTTGAACTGTGGTGTTAGAGAAGATTCTTGAGAGTCCCTTGGAATGCAAGGAGGTCCAACCAGTCCATCCTAAAGGGGATCAGTCCTGGGTGCTCATTGGAAGGACTGATGCTAAAGCTGAAACTCTAATACTTGGCCACCTCATGCAAGGAGTTGACTCACTGGAAAAGACCCTGATGCTGGGAGGGATTGGGGGCAGAAGGAGAAGGGGACGACAGAGGATGAGATGGCTGGATGGCATCACCAACTCGATGGACATAAGTTTGAGTAAACTTAGGGAATTGGTGATGGACAGGGAGGCCTGGTGTGCCGTGATTCATGGGGTCGCAGAGTCGGACATGACTGAGGGACTGAACTGAGCTGAAAGAGTAAATGAGATTAAGAAGGCTCATTAAGGTTTGTTTCCTATGTGTGTTTCCTAGGTGTGTATATCTTTTCTTTTTTGTGGGCATACATCAGCCTCTCCTTCTCTTGCAAACTGCAGGGATTCAGGAAATGCTTGATCTCCAAATCTCTCAAATGTGTCACAGATTTAACCACCAGCAAGCTACAGGACATTGCTTCTGAGATAGAGTTTTATAGTATAAAAGCAAATAGCCTACTTAACTTTTTGCCCACTATTTTTAAAGGTATGTGCTTGGTAAAAATTCATTCTCAAAAGAGTAAATGAGATTAAGAAGGCTCATTAAGGTTTGTTTCCTATGTGTGTTTCCTAGGTGTGTATATCTTTTCTTTTTTGTGGGCATACATCAGCCTCTCCTTCTCTTGCAAACTGCAGGGATTCAGGAAATGCTTGATCTCCAAATCTCTCAAATGTGTCACAGATTTAACCACCAGCAAGCTACAGGACATTGCTTCTGAGATAGAGTTTTATAGTATAAAAGCAAATAGCCTACTTAACTTTTTGCCCACTATTTTTAAAGGTATGTGCTTGGTAAAAATTCATTCTCAGAAGAATGTCCATCGGTTGTGCCCTCAGCTTTCCATACTCTGAGCAATATCCTTTTCTTCTTTATCCTCACTGAATTTTCCATGGTGACTAAATTTAAATCAATGAGAGTTTTTTTGTCTGTTTGTTTTATTTCACTTTTTCGACATCCCAACTTTTGGTCCTTTACTTTTCTTCCCTTAAATTCTGATTCTCAGAGCCCTCAAACAAGTGGCCTCATTTTCCTTCGACCTTTAGTGTATTTGCTTTTTCAGTGACCTCCAAGCTCACTGAATCTACTGCTTCACATACTTTTTCCACTTACTGTTTTGAATTCCTTAGAGCTGGTTTCTAAGCACCTCACTCCAAGTGAGTCCTGCTACAGTCAGGGACTCCTGGCTTACAGAGAAAAAGAAAAACGTTCATTTATTCTGAAGAGATCTCTGAGGCTACGTGCCCCAGTATCACCAGAACCCACATTAGGTTCCCAGTCCTCAGTATTCCCTGGCAGACCTGCTGGTCTTGGATGACACTGATCGACTCTTCTTCCATTAATCTCAAGGTGAATTACTCTTTCTCACGGGTTTGCTAAACCTTAGACTATATAAGCGTATTATTTTTCAGTCCTCACAAACTAACACATTTTCATGTTTTGGAGATAGAGAAAACCAAATGTTTCAAAGGAAAACTGTGCTCTCCTACAAAGTGTATACATACTTGGTAGATTGTGTGCTGGATCCTGCCTAATCTTGACTGCTGGAGATCACTACATAAATCAACATGCACTGACACAGAGATTACAGATCTACATCATAAAATCCCACCCTCAATACATTTTTGTTCTTTAAGAATACTGAACTTTTCTGACCTGTAAAGAACTGAGTAGTGGGATTAGCAGAAGCCAGGAAAAGGCCAACACAGGTGAAGCAAAGACTAAAATCTGGATAATCAAGTATAATTTGAGAAACTGTGATCCTCAAAGATAGTCAATAAGTTATTAAGAACATCATGTGCATATTAATCATCCAAAGATTCTTAACTGAAGATTAATTTCTAATTGCTTTGACTAAAAAAAAAAAAAGGTGAAATTACAAGTGAAGCGTCAGGTAAACACAGGCTCCACCCTGTTTATCTTATTGGTTTTTGTAACATAATAATTCCTTCTATTTTGCAAGAATAAAGATAAGTCTCTACTCTAATTCTTTTATTTCCTCCTTTCAACTTTTCTTCCTTTCATTTCCCTAGATTAGGTTCATTTGGCTTGCTTCACATCTCCTTTCCAGACCCATACTGGATCTAAGTTGTCTCCAACAATCTAGCCTTGAGTTTGTAGGAAACAAGAGCAAGATATGTGCAAGTGACTCAAACAAGCTCTACACTCTCCCCTGCACACCGTGCTGCACCAGTGATTTCCAAGCTGCATTTACAGGGGGTGAGCTAGCAAAACTCCACCCACCGCTCTTTCATCAGAAGTGAACTCAGAGTCAAAAGGATTTCAATCCAAATCCACACAAGCAAGCTGGTCTTGTTCCTTTCTGGTGGCAAAATAAATGAGCCTTGACAGTTCAGTTCAGTTCAGTCCCTCAGTCGTGTCCGACTCTTCGAGACCCCATGAACTGCAGCACGCCAGGCCTCCCTGTCCATCACTAACTCCCGGAGTTCACTCAGACTCACGTCTATCAAGTCAGT
>SJYC01002373.1:0-17108 GCA_006408675.1 Madoqua kirkii
AATATACGATACAGACCTTTATTCAGACTTAAAAATATAAACTTTAACCTTCTTTTATATTTATAATTAAATAAACTATCTAAAAATGAATATAACAGGTAAACAATATTGCTTTCAAATCTAAAAGAAATGAAAAAGTATTACTATTGGCCTGTAAAATGCAAAAAACTAAGTGCATTACCCCAATAGGTAATCAATATGGTTCCACAAACAGTAAAAATTATTTTTGAACATTCAATATAATCCATATTTAGTATACTTGCCAATTTTCTAACTTCATATAAAGACAAAACAGTAAAGGAAGAGTTCATCTAGTATTTGATGCTACTGTGAAGACTATTAAGGTTTTTAAGATAAACTATTTCCAAAGTTAACCCTGTTAAGACTATTTAGCAGATTTTAGAATCCAATTCAATTTTGGGAACTCTAGGCAAAACTGTAAGACAGTGCATAATCATGTGATATAATCTCCCCTCTAAAAAGTAAAGAAGTATGACCATACCATCTTCATCAGTTTGAATTATCGTTTCTTCACTCTCCTTCCTGCCTTCTGGATTGGTTAAGATCATCTTGAGGCTGACGTTTGTATAAGGTGGCAGATGGTTCACAACATGCTGAGGGGCTTTGGGGTCCATGTCCAAACAGTCTGCCTTGCTCTCATTGTGACCACGGAAGTAATGGTAGCAGATAGTGACATTAAAAGTGTGGCACCGAGTGATGTTGTAACCCAAGGATTCCCAGTCCACAGCAATGCGTCTTGCCTGGATTTCAGCAATCTTTAAAGTCTTCGGGGTTCGCATAGGTTCTGAAAAATTAATCAGATATGCAGATAGCTGTCAGCTTTACCATGAATCATCTTGAAAAAGTATAACACTGCACCTAACACAACGTATGTGAACCTAGGAAAATTGGAAAGTCGTTGTTTATTGTTTCTTTATTTACTCACGGTCTTAGTTTATTTGGGGGGCCATGCCACTTGGCACATGGAATCTTAGGTCCCCAACCAAGGTTTGAACCTGTTGACCTGTAACCCCTGCAGTGGAAGAGCAGAGTTTTAACTGTTTGACCACCAGGGAAGTTCCTCGTGATTTTGTTCCTGAAGGTTTCTTTCAGGGGCTATGATTTACCAGTGCAAAAATAAAAAAATGTAAAAGGTCCATAGTCCACAGTTCTCAGGAACATGGAAGAAAAATAAAAACCTGAAAATGTGGCCACGACGCTTTTATAGTTGTTTCTATTGTTATTGCCCTATTCCCCATCTTTTGTCATTATTGAGCAAGTGAATTAGCTAATACATCATAATGGATAAGAGTCAACATGTTCTACTCTATGATTTATCATGTCACCAAGCTATGCAGTATACTAATTAGTCTAATTGTATCACTAAACTACAATTTACAAAAATGATGCAGATATTAATTAACATTTATTATTTCAGTAATGATGTTGTTCATCAAAGCAGAAAAATATCTGAGAAAAACTGCAGGAACACGTGTGGAGACTCGCACTGTCATCTATCCTTCTCGATCTCTTTTTGTCTTTCTCTAGGAACCACTCAGGTTTGACAATCCATAGAGTGTCACCCAAACCAAACTGGGAGGTGAATTTCCATTCAACTGGAAAGTTCTAGCAGAACTAAACACTCTGACGACTTGAGTCCATCCATCACTGCTTCCCAAGTGTATACTTTTCTCATGCAAGACTAACTTTAATCGCCTAACTTAATAAAAATAATTGCTCTATGAAAGTCATGGCCATGGCAAAGTCTACATAGTTAGCAAACAAATACACAGCAAAACTTTAATACATTGATTTGACAAAAGAGATCAAAGTCAAGGCCAAGGTCAAGGCTTTGTTGGTGCCTCTGTTAACGTATTAGGGATGGTTAGTGCTCTTGCAAAATAGAAATGTGTAGGAAGAAACCAAATAAAAACAATAAAAAATACAAAAAGTCCAACATGAGTGTTTTTATAAATTTTCATTTTTTAAGATTAAAATCTTAGTTGTGTAAAAATAATCAGCATAGTGCACAGATGGCAAGCCTAAATTACACCCTGTTGGTCATTTAATTTAAAACCATAAGACTATACACACACACACACACACACACACACACACACACACACACATATACGTATAAACTTTTGATAGAATCCAAAGTTTAGGATTTAAATTCCGTCTGCTGATCTTCTGACTGTTTACAATATAGAGTCTCCCTATTTTATCACTTTTGCTTCAGTGTTTCTCTTAAGCATGTTAAATAGGCTAGAACAAAGATGTGGTTTTCAATCATTAAAAAAAACAGTCTCTTTATATGTCTACTGCTATGTTACTGTTTTTGCTGCCAGGCACAAGAGTGAGATGATGACACTTTCATTTCCGTCTAGTTAGACTGAAAACACAGTCTTGGGCACCACTGTCCACAAACTGGACAGGCACTCATAGATAGGATCATCCCAAATTTCCCAGTTAAACTGTGATATTGTTGTAACAATCACATGATACTGAGGGCCCTGGTGCAGTTAGTCCATAGTTATTTGAAAAGTATATAGAATGAAAAGTAAGATTTTTCCAGTAAATACCTAGTATATATAATGAAAAGATCTCATACAGCAGTAAGAGAAAATATCAATAAGTATTTATTTCTCAGTTTTAACTTTTTAGGTCTAGTAGCTATATACCTTTTTCATATATCCCTCATTTTGAATCTGACATTTTACCCTTTACAAATTTCTCTTGGTCCAAGTGATCACTCTTCTCACACATCCTTTCATTTTATTTCACTATCAATTTGCACTTACCCTGCATTCCAATACAACTTTAAAAGACTAAGAAAAGCATAAGAGAAGTTGAAAAAGTTACAAATAAAGGATATTTAATGCTTATAGATTGGAAAAATCAATATTGTTAAAATGGCCATACTATCAAAGTGATCTACCAAGTCAATTTTCACCTCTATCAAAATTCCAATGGCTTTTTTTTTCAAAAAAATAAAACAAATAATACTAAAATTTGTATGAGACCACACTCACACACACAAACCCAAATAGCCAAAGCATTCTTGAGAAAGAACAAAGCTGGAGGCAACATGATCCCTGTTTTCAAACTATATTACAAGTTATAACAATTAAAATAGTATAATGCTTGTATTAAAAAAGAAACATAAATCAAACACAATAGAGAACATAGAAATAAATGCATACATATCTGGTCAAATAACTTATGACAAAGGAGTCAATAATATACAATGGGGAAAGAACTATCTCTTCATTAAATGGTGTTGGGAAAATTAGACAGTCATATGTAAAAGAATGAAACAACCACTCTTTTATGCCATATTCAAAAATTAATCAAAATGAACTAAATATCTGAAAGTAAGACCTGAAACCGTAAAACTTTTAGAAAAAAATCATAGGCAGTAAGCTTTTTGACACAGTTTCTGGGCAATGATTTTTTTTTTAATCTGACACCACAAACAAAGGCAACAAAAGCAAAAAAAAAAAAAAAAGTGAGACTACATCAGACTTAAAAAACTGAAAAAGTAACCACTTCAGGGGAGAAATTATTTGCAAATCATATGTCTCATAAGTAGTTAACATCCAAAATATATAAATAACTCCTACAATTGAAAAGATAAATGATTAAAAAATAGCCAGAACATCCAAATAGATATTTTTTAAAGACATTCAGATGGTCAACATGTACATGAAGCAATGTTCAATATCATTAATCATCAGGGAAATACAAACTAAAAGCACAATAAGATATTACTTCATATGCATCAGAATAGCTGTTATCAAAAGGACAAGAAATAGGAAGTGTTGCTGAGGATGCTGAGAAAAGGGATGCATTGTGCACTGTTGGGAATGTAAATTGGTGCAGCCACAATAGAAAATAGCATTAAAGTTCCTCAAACAATTAAAAATAGAACTACCAGATGATTTAGCAATTCTAATTCTGGGTATGTACCTGAAAAAAATAAAAACATTAACTCAAAAAGATACACGCATCCCCATGTTCAGTGCAGCTATCTTACAAGGAAACAACTCAAGTATCCATCAAGGGATGAATAAGTAAAGAAAATATATTTCATATATATGTATGTATATATATATATATGCAAATATACATATGTGCAATAGAATACGATACTATTAAGCCACAAAAAAGAATGAAGCCTTGGCTTTTGCAACAACATGGATAGATTTCCAGGGTATTATGCTAAGTGAAATAAATCAGACAGAGCAAAACAAATACCTTATAATCTCTCTAACATGTGGGGTCTTAAAAACAAAAAGTAACTCCCCCAAAAGATCATAGATTAGTTACAGAGAACAGATTGACATTTGCCAAAAGCAGTGGATGAGGTGTCAGAGAAATGAGTTAAAGGGGTACAAATATATTAAAAAATACAATGAAATAAAACTTTAAAAGAGATCTGTTTTACAGATGTATGACACAACTTCTTTGGTAGGAAAGAAAGAAATTTTTACCTAACTAACTTTGGCAATGAGTAGAAACTATAAAGCCAATAAACGCCACCCCCCCCGAAACAAAGAACAACAACAAAAAAAGCAGATAATCATAGGAATGGTTCAAAGGTTACACAAGACTTTAGGCTCAGTCATCATAGGGAGACCATGTTTCTGAACAGCAAATTTAGATGCATATATGCATCCTTTTTATAAAAGAAAGAAATAATAAAGTGTACATATCAGTATGAAAAAAGTAGACATGCAAAATGGTAAAGAAAAAAAAGCTACTTAATACATCATAGACTAAAATTTGCCTGTTATATTACTTACTACTTATTAACATTTTTCCCAAGATAATCATAAAATAATTTTAAAAATTAATTTCTCTATTTATAAACTTAACTATTTACAAAAATAAATAGAAATTTTCTTCTCCTAACTTATCTCATTTATCCAATTTCTTTTGCCTTCTGGCTTCCCTTATTCAACCACTTTACGGATACTGAAAATAGGAAATATATGCGCTATTCGAGGTCTGCTCAGCTGCTGCAACTAGCTGACTGCCTATTAGAACTGCTTCACATTCTGTGGAGCCCTAGAGCAAGCCAGAGTTTGCAGGAGCTTGGCATTTCTCTAGGCCTGGAAGGGCAAGAAGAGATGCAAATGTGTGCACACTGAAGGACACATCTTAAAATAATTTTAAAAATTAATTTCTCTATTTATAAACTTAACTATTTACAAAAATAACTAGAAATTTTCTTCTCCTAACTTATCTCATTTATCCAATTTCTTTTGCCTTCTGGCTTCCCTTATTCAACCACTTTACGGATACTGAAAATAGGAAATATATGCGCTATTCGAGGTCTGCTCAGCTGCTGCAACTAGCTGACTGCCTATTAGAACTGCTTCACATTCTGTGGAGCCCTAGAGCAAGCCAGAGTTTGCAGGAGCTTGGCATTTCTCTAGGCCTGGAAGGGCAAGAAGAGATGCAAATGTGTGCACACTGAAGGACTCACTGTCAAAAGCAGAATAGCTCACTACTCCCCACATTTTATTATATTTCAATTTTTTAATTTTTAAAATAAAAGTACATCCAGATACTCTTAAAAGACACAACTTTACAGAATCAATTATTCATTTTTAAGAATTGACCAAAGACATTTATTATGTAATATGTAAAAAAATACAGAGTTCACTTTGAGAATTTTGGTGTACTTAAATGCTTACTTTGACACTAATATAAATTAGATTTTAAAATTCTAATTCAAAATCTGGAAAAGGTAGATTAACAAATCCAATACATATGTGCATAAACCACAATCATAATACCAGTAGTGAATACTTTATTAACTGGGTGAAGATTTGTGAAAAGAAATTTCTTTCTAATAAGCAAAGAATCTTTCTACACTGTCAATATGGTATTTAAACTCTATATTTTTCACAATGACTTGAATAAACGCTGCAAAACAAATTGTTACTACTAACATGGTGACTTAAATGTAATTTTACTCTAACCTCGGGCAATACTCAGAAACCCACATACAACAAAGTAAACACACACACACACACATATAGAAGCACATCTAAAGGCAAAACTCAATTATTTTGAGCTCTAAGGCATCTGCAGTAACTCAGAGGAAGTCACTCTCTAATTAAACTTTTTCTTAATTGACATATTCCTTATTTTTTCCAGTTTTTATTGAAGTTGGACATTCTGAGCTATATTTACATATATGTTATATATGTGCTCATGTGTGTACATGTATGTATATATACACATATACATATATTAACACATGCACATACATACACACATAAAATAGGCACTCTGCCATGGAACAACTCTGAAGTCTGTTTACTCTGACATGGTTTGACAACCATGTGTACATAGATTTTTTTTTTAATATCAGAATATAAAAGGTAGAGACATGATAATGTTCTACTACTATGAAATCCATTCAAAGTAAATTCTATCAGAGAATTTGACAATAAAATTACATAAATTTCTCACCCTAATCCATTATTCTTACAGCTTATCAATAATAGCATTTTATTTCTGAGATATGAATTCATAAATAAAAGTATAACCCTAGCTGATCAACAAGATGTGTATAAGAGACAGCCACAATGATGATAAAACAATGGGGATCCCACTTATTAATATATTATCTGTTCAGTGTTTTGAAATTTACTAAATGTTCTTTCTTTCCAATTTTTAACTTTCCACTTTCAAATTTCTATTATGCATTCCACACATGTTCTCTCTCTCTCCTTTTGCTTTTCTAGCAAAATGAAATTTGGGAAAAAATCAAGGAATTGATAAAACTTGTGGAGCAAAATTATGGCAGAAACTTAGGAAGAAATATAGCAAGGTAGTGATCTTCAGGAAGCAAAGCATCATATTAAAATATTTTGAACAAGTCATCCATCTATTATGAAAGAAAAAATGGGTTGCCTACTATGTAAGTATATGATACAAGACACTGTGGAAGATTCTGAAGAGAATAAAACAATAATAGATTGCAAGGAGCCTAACATTTATTTAGTAAAGGTGATAAACTAAGAAAAAAGATAAAGAGTTAAAACAATATGATAGAAATGTATGTGAGCGGAATAAGATAATACAGGAATTTAAGAAAGAGAAACAACTTTCACCTGTCAAATGGAAGAGACATTTGGATTAGGTCTCAATGAATAAAGCAAGAAGATCTATAGACCAGTTTGGATAAATAATATAAATGAAGAGGAAATAAGATGAATAAATATGTAGAGGAAACTGGAAAAAATATGCAATCTCATTTGGTTGCTATACAAGTTATCTAATAGATTATATAGTAAATATTTGTTGAAAAAAATTAGAAAAATTTTGAATGTCATGACAAGAAGTAACCTCATTTATACCTAATAGAAAGTAACAGAGCAGGAAATTAACACAGTCAATTAACTGCTTTAGAAAAATAAAGTTGGAGGTTGGGTCAACTGTGCAGTCAATCGAAGAGGAGAAATCCAAACACTGCAATGTGTTAGTGGACAGTAAGAGGCCAGGAAGAAGTGTGACCTCAGTAGACTATGGCTTTTTTTATCTTTTCTGCCAAATGTTGATCAGTAGGGTTACCAACTTTTCCCATTCTACTTCCCTTTTGTTGTTCACCTATTTCTTAGTTGCTACAGTGAGAAAGGTCACATGAAATCAAGAAGAAATAAACAGATACAGCAGAAAAGTGGCATATCAAATCTATGACCAGTAATGTACAATTAGCAGACAAATAAGGAAGTATAACATCACTGCCCTTACTTAAATTCTAAACAGATCAAACATGGGATTTATGTCTGTAATAGTTTTTGTGGCAAATATTTAATACAATATGATAGGACAGATGAAAAACTACTTAATAACTCTCTAAACATTAAGAAAAATTAAGACATGGGTCGACAGAGCGTGCTTATTTTGAGTCACTTCTCATCAGCAAGCGTTTCTGTAAAGTGCCTCTTATTCTTCATAGAACAAACAATCCTCATCTGAGGACATGTATTCGTCCAACAGCCCCTAAGCTGAGCCTTTGAGTATTTCCACCCAGTGCCAAGAAGTAAAAGCCAGGGGTGGTTAATACACGGTTCTAGATAACAGATACAAGAAATTCAAATTGTGGTATTTGCTGAACAGCACGTGACACAATGGTCAATATCCAGGTGCTTCTGTAGTGATAATCTCTAGTTATTCTGAAAGAGTTGTGAAAACAAACGCTTAAACAAATACAAGAGAATCGAGGGCAGGGATCACATTTCCCTGGAATCAGTTTTTAGTGATAAAACTTATTATCCAGCTGTCAGTCGGAGAGAAATAGAAGCCATCCCAAAGCTCATGCCAAGAAGAAAAGGAAGATCTTGTCAAAGATGTCACAAACTAAGAATACTGAAGCATGACAGGCAGCTCCGTGTTCCTGGCTGCATTTTCATGAGAACGCTTAGAAGCTGACTGCAAAGTACGATTTCCATTCCACTTATCAAAACAAATGCAAGAGAAGTGAATTTCTTGACTGCCAGAGAAAATATTTGTTAGTGTAAAAAATAATTGAGATGAAATGTCTGAACAAAGGTGACTTTAAAAAAAAAAAAGAAGAAGAAGAAACACTGGCCCACCATGGGGGAGGAAAACGCTTAAGTGCTCTGGAAGACACTGTCTTTACTTTCGCCATTTGATGCTTTGTATTTTTATTCTTTTCCTCATGGTAATGACTGAGAATAATCAAGGTTTTATACTCCACATCTTTTCAATCTTATTGCATCATTAGTCTTGCCAAAAAGATTTCATCTCTGCTCCCACGGGTCAAATTGAGTTAATGATAAGTTGGTGAGATGACTTGATTAGTACTGTAACATGAGGGAGCCTCAGGTCCAGGAATAATCACAAACCAACTGTCAGCTCTTTTGGCTTTCTGGCTGTGTTGTTGAAATGACATGCTTGGACTCAGGGGATATAGAATGACAGGGGGTGCATGGTTCACTCAGCTCTCCTACAGAGTCACAGAAATATTTACCCAGTACCATCAGAATAATACTAAGCACATCACCAAATTAAACCAAAATATGCCTTCACTGCTCTCAAGAGCCCGACAGAGCTCATCAGACAATTCTAGCAACATTTGCATCCTCTCTACAATAATGATAAGGAAATTGTTTGATTTTTAAAAATACATACTCACAAAGGAACAAAGAAAAAGACAAAAATAACTACTTTTTTAAAAAGTTAAATCCTAATGTTTGCCTTATTAAATCTAATTCTCAAAATATAGGGACTTGAAAATTTGGGGACTGTAATGTTTTTCACTTAAATTTTTATCTAATAATATTAGACTGTGTTGGAAGAGACATGTAACTAAAATCAGAGAATCCACTTTAATTCATCTCTGATATTGCATATTCTGCTTATACGTTATACTTTAAACAACACTTAAGACATAAAACATAAAACACATATACATGAATAATACATGAAATAGAAAAAGAAAAGGCATTTTAAAATATTTATTGAAGAAAAAAAGAAAATCTCCTACCATTAATATAAACTTTATTTTTCATAAAAATGTTTAGCAAAAACATTTTTCAGACATAAAAATATAGTGATTGCATGTTATCTTAAAAATTATTATGTAAAACACTACTTCATAACATATAGTGTATAAAATAAGATGACTAGAGAGGTGCTGTATACAGCTAAGACAAAATAGGGAACCAGTCTGATGCTCTGTGATGACCTACAGGGGTGGGGTGCAGGGAGGGGAAGGAGGCCCAAGTGGGAAGTGTTGTGTGTATAATTATGGCTGATTTGTTCCGTTGTACAGCAGAAACCAACACAACACTATAAAGCAATACCGCCCTCCCCCTAGTTAAAAATTGATTTAAAATAAATAAAGTGAGAAAAAACCCAAAACTTTAGAGGGAATTTTCAGCGCTCTCTCCACTCCTAAAAAGAAGATAAGTGACACTCTTACATTGAACTAAAAGATGTAAATATTTTGTATACCAAGCAAAGTGGTTGGTCCCATAGTACATGCTTGGAACATTTATTTTCTGAAAAATAAAGCAACTAATTTTAACATGTTTTGCATTCAAGAACTAATGAAAATAGAACTTAAGAACTCAATTCTGTGATGTCTACAATTCTTCACCTATCCTTGTATTCACACTGTTGACCATGTGACTTTACAACTCTTAGCACCGAAGAAGTAGGGTCTATTTCCCCAT
Source organism: Madoqua kirkii (assembly GCA_006408675.1). Classification (NCBI taxonomy): domain Eukaryota; kingdom Metazoa; phylum Chordata; class Mammalia; order Artiodactyla; family Bovidae; genus Madoqua; species Madoqua kirkii. Next base: position 10,221 of record SJYC01002373.1, read on the forward strand.
CTATTGATTTGGTACTTGCCTCGTGACTTGCTTTGGTCAACAGAATGAGGCAAAAGTGGTGTTGTGCTGATTTTCAACCTACATCTCAAGAAGTCCTATGAGCTCCTCCTGCTCTTACACCTCCACCATCACTTCTGGACTAAGAGATGCATATGGAGCACAGCTGAGTTAGTCCCCTTGGTACAAGCAAAGGTTGTCTAGATCAGCCAATAGCCAGTCCGCCAGCAGATTTGTGAGCCAGACATGATCATCAGAGGCTTTCTGCCACCGATGAGATTTTGTGGCTAATCATTGCTCAGCTTTTTGATACAAGCTCTACCTTTAATCTCTGTTGCTGTTCAGTCACTAAGTTATGTCAAACTCTGAGACACCATAAACTGCAGCAAGCCAGGCTTCCCTGTCTTTCACTGTTTCCTGGAGTTTGCTCAAATTCATGGCCATTGGGTCAGTGATGCTATCCAACCATCTCATCCTCTGCTGCCCTCTTCTCCTTTTGCCTTCAATCTTTCCCAACATCAGGGTCTCCAATAAGACAGCTCTTTGCATCAGGTGACCAGAGTATTGGAGTTTCAGCTAAAATCTCACGTGGTAAATTACCTTAACATTTGTGTGAAGATTATATTAGCGATCCCTGAATAGAACAGTACTTAACAAATTTTATTTCTCTAAAACTGAATTGTGCTTAGCCACTATGTACTTATTTATATTCTTTTTATTTTGAAATAAACATTTATTAAGGGCTAGACATGTGACATATCATGGCAGTATATGACATACTGCTGCTATTGCTAAGTCACTTCAGTCGTGTCTGACTCTGTGCAACCCCATAGACGGCAGCCCACCAGGCTCCCCCGTCCCTGGGATTCTCCAAGCAAGAACACTGGAGTGGGCTGCCATTTCCTTCTCCAATGTATGAAAGTGAAAATTGAAAGTTAAGTCGCTCAGTCATAAAATTACTTTAAATGAATTTACTTTCGTCTTTATTTCCTGTATGCTCTTTGAGAGTAGGTTTATTTCTTCACTATGCTCTGACAGATACTAATTTATTAAACATAAGCCTACTAATTCTATGAGACATAAGACACGCAATACTTTATTCTAAGCTATAATAAAATTGAGAGTCGTTTTCTAGCACCCTAGTCCCTCACTGAGACATAAAACTAAATATTTTAATTTTTACATCATATGTTTATAGGTAGATATAAAGTGAATCAGCAATATAATCTAAATTTCTTTACTTTTGAGTGGATAGGTCTAACAGAAAAAATACATTTATGTATATTTTTACCCTTGTGGCTCAGCTGGTAAAGCGTCTGCCCACAATGCGGGGGACCTAGGTTCACTCGCTGGGTCAGGAATATCCCCTGGAGAAGGAAATGGCAACCCACTTCAGTATTCTTGCCTGGAAAATTCCATGGACACAGGAGCCTGGTAGGCTATAGTCTATGGGGTACCGAAGAGTCAGACACAACTGGATGACTTCATTTTCTTTCACATAATCCAAATCCTTCTAACACTGCTTGGATTGATGCATGAGACAGGGTGCTCGGGGCTGGTGCACTGGGATAATCCAGAGGGATGGGAAAAGGAGGGAGGTGGGAGGGGGCGTTTTGGATGGGGAACACATGTATACCCATGGCTGATTCATGTCAATGTATGGCAAAAACCACTACAATATTGTAAAGTAATTAGCCGCCAATTAAGATAAATAAATTTAAAAAATAGTACATGCTTTCCTCAACTATATAACTCCAACAGTAGTAAATGAAAAGTTAAGAGGGCTCATTTTAAGTGAAGCTATCTTATGACGTAAAGTCCTTTAAGCCCCCTAAATTAAACTACAATGATTACATTATAATGACATTCCAAATATGTATGGTTCATTTCACTCTTTACAAAAATCAGAATTTTGATACGTTAACTTAGATCCTGCTCTCAGTCCTTCTGAAAACTTACAAAACAGACTAATTTGCTTTGGATCACATTTCTGAAGAAAAGACAAGAAAATTTCTAAATGATAATAGAAAAAAACTATAGTAATACAAATTTTGAAAGAGATAGTACCTACTGACATACTGGAACACATCATTTGATTTAATAAAATGCAAGTGTCTGGTAACATGCTTGCTTCAGGGGAATAAAAAGACAGATAAGGACTGTAGGGGTGATGATTATTTGTCTATTTCCTTTTCTGAAGCCACCACTTATTCTATCCTTTCATGCATGATTAACAGCTTGCAGATCCTTCGCATGTAATCAATAGTTGTGAAGTTTTATATTAGGTTTAGAGATTAGGAAGCCTTGATTATAAATTTTATCGATTTGTACAGCTTAGCTGCAGCAATCCCTGTACATTTTTCAGAGATTAAATTAAAAGGAGATATATGGCTGACACATACTAGAAATGCCAGTGTGATGATAAGATGTGACCTCTTTATGCGCATTCCTCCAGATGAAAAAAATCCATCTAGTACACGAAAACATGAATCAGCATGTCAACAAGCGTCAAGTCGAGATAGTAAACACAGTGAAAATGTGACAAAAAGAATTACAAAACCACAAGGAAACCTGCCTCACACTATAATAATTACAGGAGACTTGAAAGAATTAATTGCTTCAGCTCATTTGTAACTTAGGAAATTGACAGATAAGAATAAGAACTCCTTAACTCACACTTGCGAAAATCTGAGCCTATATTAAAATGGAAGATTCACAATCTTTTTTAAGACAAAGGAACAAGGACAAACTTAATTACTAGAAAAATAAGTATAATCATTTTAAAGTTAGCGAATAACCTAGTGAATATAAAATTCATAACCAAATCTGCTTTATGAATATTCTTGTTTCAAAAACTCTTAAGGAACTGTACTATATTTTATGTCCATTGTTTTAAGGTCTGAATGTTTCTAACTTAAAATCTTTTAAGAAATTTTGTGTTCAGGTTTCCTATATTAATATGGAAACTTGAAATCAGAAAATATATCCTATATAGAAATAAATAGTACATACAAAACAGGCCTTGAAGAAACAATGCTAACTAAATAAATGTTAGAATAATTCATTGGCTAATACATTTGCCATATACAGCCAACTTTTAAACCACAGCATAAACTCCAGAGCTAACTCCTACTAGGATAATTAATTTTAACAAATATCTAGCAGATAATACAAACAGGCCAGACTAGTTCTTTAGGATAAAAAATAAATAAATAAGATATGACTCCCTTCCCTGTACAACTCACAGTGTGGAGAGGTACAGGTCCACACACAGGTAAGCTGTATCTTAATGTGATACAAATAACACTATTGGGCCAAAAAGGCAAGTGAAACTGTACAATTTCGACGGTAGGAACAATAAGCTGTTTCACATAGTAGTAATGATCAAGCTCCGTTTGGATGATTAGATATTTTCACAGTGAAGGGCGTGGATATGAAGGGGCTTCAGAAACAAACAAACAATACCAGGGTTGCAGAGAATCCTGGTTGCCATTTTGGACAGGGAAGAACTCTAGCCACACTTTCGGTATTTTTCCATCAGTGTATTCATCCATGTAGGGAGGAGCAAAATATATATTGGAAAGGCAAACATTTCTGAATATAATCACCAGCTGGTTCTCTCCCTGAACTCTGGATTCATATATCCAATTGCCCTCCAGTCATCTCAACTGAGTAGGCTAAAGGGCATCTCGCATAAAATCTGCAAAACTAAGCTACTGCTATTCCTCAGCCTCTTATTTATCATTAAATACTTTTGCAAGTCTTTCCCATCTCCGTAAAATACTCCACATTCTAGGTATCCAGGTCAAAAACCTTAGAGTCATCCTAAGGACTTCGTTCACCTCACACTATACAGCATTTGATCAACAATTTTATCCCTCCTCTCTATGATGTATGTTTAGCCTCTGACCACTTACCACTACTTTTAGCACTGCTACTTCTTTGATCTTAGCCACTATCACCCCAGGACTGCAATTAGTAAAACTGAAATCAGACTAAACTGAAATGAACATCTGCCTCTCCTCTTGCTCCTCCTAGTTGTCAGAAGGACCCCTAAAAACCCTCCAGTGATGCCCACCTAAGTCAGAGGAAGAGTGAAAGTCAGTCATCACAATGGGCTTCCAGGTGCGGCGTGTTCTCCATCCAGCCCATCCCCACCCTTGCTCCCTGTCTGGCCTCATCTTCCACTACTCTGTCTAATCTATACATTGTTGTTTAGCTGTTAGGCAGTGTCGGACTCTTTTGTGACCTCATGGACTGTATCCCACCAGGCTCTTCAATTCATGGGATTTTCCAGGCAAGAATACTAGAATGGGTTGCCATTTCCTCCTCCAGGAGATCTTGACCTGTGTTTCCTGCAACCACTGAGCCACCTGGGATACCCAATCTGCATATCAGATGCAACTTTAGCATGCCAGGCACACTTTTGCCTCTGGCAGGACCTTTGCTCTTCCTCTATCTTTTGCCTCGAATATCTTCCCAGATAGCCATTTTTCTTACTCCATCTGCTGCTACAGGGCTTTCATCAAATGTCATGCTACTGAAACTTTCTGTATTAATATTATTTAAAATCTATTCTCTGTTTACTGCTTTATTTTTCTCCCTAACACTTACTGTCATCTAATATCATCTATATTTTATTTTATTATTTCCTGTTTCAATACTACAATGCTTGGTGCATAATCATTGTTCAAAAAATATTTAGCCTGATGATTGAATGAGTGAATGAATGATGAACTAATGGATCTTTCTATCTTCTGCAGTCAGTAAGTTCCGACATAATAAATGAGCTACAAATTTTGGCTGATTGAAGGTAACTTTTAATAACAGAAAAGTTACCATTAAAATTCTACCTCTAAATTTATTATTAAATGAAATTTAAACTACTGACCACATGTATCCTCTAGAAATAGCCTTAACATGTTTTCATCCTTAAGCAAAAACAAGATTCAATTTGATAAAAAAAGTGAAATTACTGGGAGAATTGGAGAAGGAACCCACTCCAGTGTTCTTGCTTGGAGAATCCCAGGGACGGGGGAGCCTGGTGGGCTGCCGTTTCTGGGGTCGCACAGAGTTGGACACGACTGAAGCGACTTAGCAGCAGCAGCAGCACTGGGAGAATTCAACTGACAGGAGGGGAAAAGGTTACTGTAGACCTTTGAAACACTAAGGTGGATGGTGTTAGGAAGTGTTCTAATTTCATTATTTTACATGTAGCTGTCAGTTTTCCCAGCACCACTTACTGAAGAGGCTATATTTGCCAAAGATAAACTCAAATGGGTTAAAGACCTAAATGTAAAACCGGAAACTATAAAACTCTTAGAGGAAAACATAGAGGAACACTCAATGATATAAAGCAAAGCAAGATCCTTTACGACCCACCTCCTAGAGTAATGGATGTAAACAGACATTTCTCCAAAGAAGACATACAGATGGCTAACAAACACATGAAAAGATGTTAAACATCACTCATTATTAATCAAAACAACAATGAGGTATCACTTCATACCAGTCAGAAGGGCCATCATCAAAAAGTCTATAAACAGTAAATACTGGAGAAGGTCAGTAGAAAACGGATCCCTGTTGAACTCTTTGTGGGAATGCAAATTGATACAGCTACTTTGGAAGATGGTAGGGAGATTCCTTAATAAAACCACCATATGACCCAGCAATCTCACACCAAGGCATATACCCTGAGGAAACCAAAATCGTCTCCCACATTGGAGGCAGACGCTTTAACCTCTGAGCCACCAGGGAAGCCCCAAGAAAGACACATGTACTTCAATTTCCTTGCAGCATTATTTACAATAAATTTTATAGAATTTTTAAAAATTAAAAAAATTTTAGATGTCCATTGACAGAGGAGTGGATAAAGAAGCTGTGATACATATATACAATGGAATACTACTCAGCCATAAAAGGGAACACATTTGAGTCAGTTCTAATGAGGTGGATGGACCTAGAGCCTTAGTGTGTGTGTGTGTGTGTGTGTGTGTGTGTGTGTGTGTGTGTGTGTGTTAGTCACTCAGTCGTGCCTGACTCTTTGTGACCCCATGGACTGCAATCCACCAGGTTCCTCTGTCCTTATTACAGAGTCAGAAGGAGAAAAATAAATATTGCACACTGATGCATATAGATGGAATCTAGAAAGATGGTACCAATGAAATTATTTGCAGGGCAGGAACAGAGAAACAGATATAGAGAAGAGACTTATGGACATGGTGTGGAGGAGGAGGAAGGAGAGGGTGAGATGTATGGAGAGAGCATGGAAACTTATATTACCATTTGTAAAAGACAGCCAATGGAACTTGCTACATGATTCAGGAACTCAAACAGGAGCTCTGTAATAACCTAGAGGGGTGGGATGGGGAGGGAGATGGGAGAGAGGTTCACGAGGGAGGAGGCATATATATACACATGGCTGATTCACGTTGATATTTGGCAGAAAACAACACAATCCTGTAAAGCAATTATCCTTCAGTTTAAAAAATTAAATAAAAAAAATACTAAGGTGGAATATCTTTGACAGAAGGGGGTGTTCATTTAGAAAATTGAAAAGTACTTTAAAATTTTATTTATAATGAATATCAGGATGGTTTAGTGATATTCATTTTGAACTGCCTTTTATTTTATTGATCTTTCAAGTATTTTTCTTATTTTCTCCACTAGGGAGCAAGTTTCTCCAGGGCAAGGAACATATTTACCACTTCACTTATTTCTTATTCAGTGCTAAGCACAGAATAAGAAAGCGATGAATACATTAACTTTAAGGAAATTTACCCAAAAGGAGATGTTATGAAATCTAAGAGATTTGAACATTACATATCAAAATAAACCTCATTAAGACAGAAAAAAAAATTATTGAAGTTAATGGATATTATTTTCAAAACC
>SJYC01002375.1:0-13911 GCA_006408675.1 Madoqua kirkii
AAATATAATATATAAATATGAATATAAATATAATATATTTTATATATTATAATATAAAATTATTTATATATAGGTGTAAGTACATATTTTATATTAATTCACATATATATTATATTTTAGATTAATTATATATGATTTATATAAATATATAAATTAATATGAATATGATATATAAAAACATAAATATATATGTAATTTTTAATAAAAGAATCATTAGTTTTTTATCAAAGACTGAAGCAAAAAAGAAAACAACTGTTAATAGTATACCAAATTGCCTTATATTACACACATATTATTTCATTATGTTTCTTTTGAAAATATGAGGAAAATATCTGTATTGAAGAATAATACTTGTGACAACTGGAAAAAGAAAGGCTTTCAAGTTTCTCCAATAGTTTCTGCAGTCTCCTGAGTGAGGCTCTGCATCATGGAGTAAGGACTCACACTGAGAGGCATAATTGAGATGGCATTTCCTACTGAGCAAGACAGCAGTCCCCTTCTTGGGTACAGGCCAAAGACCCTGCAGCAAGAAGCCTCTACTTTCTCTTTGACACAATCGTATTTCTTTTCACTTATCAACCATCTCATCCCTGCAATTTTCTTTTAATTTTACATGAAGTTGAAAATGATCTCTCAACTGCTTCATTATGTCACCAGGCCATGTCAAACCACACTAAAGTCCTAAACAGCAAAAACACACATGAGTCAAAACCAGTCATTCCTGAGTACATTCTTAAAAGCTGCTGCTGCTAAGTCGCTTCAGTCATGTCCGAGTCTGTGCAACCCCATAGACGGCAGCCCACCAGGCTCCCCTGTCTCTGGGAATCTCCAGGCAAGAACACTGGAGTGGGTTGCCATTTCCTTCTCCAATGCATGAAAGTGAAAAGTGGAAGGAAGTAAAGTCGCTCATTTGTGTCTGATTCTTAGCGACCCCACAGACAGCAGTGCACCTGGCTCCTCCATCCATGGGATATGCTAGGCAAGAGTACTGGAATGGGGTGCCATTGTCTTCTCCATCTTAAAAGCTAGTCTTGTTTAAATGCCAATAATAGATTGTTCAAAATTATAAGAAATTTATTGCTTCAAGATACTGATGATACATATCTTATTTCTGAATTTATAGAGTGGTTTCACTTTGCCAACAAAGGTCTGTCTAGTCAGGCTATGGTTTTTCAAGAAGTCGCGCATGAATGTGAGTTGAGTGCTGAAGAACTGATGCTTGTGAACTGTGGTGTGGGAGAAGACTCTTGAAAGTCCCCTGGAATGTAAGGAGATCTAACAAGTCCATCCTAGAGGAAATCAGTCCTGGCTATTCATTGGAAGGACTGATGCTGAAGCTGAAACTCCAATACTTTGGCCACCTGATGTGAAGAACTGACTCATTGGAAAAGACCCTGATGCTGGGAAAGATTGAAGGTGGGAAAAGAAGGGGATGACAGAAGATGAGATGGTTGGATGGCATCACCGAATCTATGGAAATGATTTTGAACAAACTCCAGGAGATAGTGAAGGACAGGGAAGCCTGGCATGGTGCAGTCCATGGCGTTGCAAAGAGTCAGACAGGACTTAGCAACTGAAAAACAAGGCGATTAAGCACTATCCGTAAAAACTCACTAAAGTGACAAAAGAAACAAAACAAAAGTTAAAATTTTTGATGTGGCTATAGAGCACAGAAAAAGTTAAAAAGTGGCGGCATCTAAGCATTAAATACCTGCTGTAGGCCACGGAAAAGCTTTAAGTAAAACAAAACAAAACAAAAAAATCACTTGATGCTCACAAAACTCTGAAAGGTAGGTATTTTCCTCTCAAATTTTATAAAACATGAAACTGAGACTAGAAGGGCGTTGAGTAAATTATTCATGGTTTAGCCAGAATTCAAATCTAATAATGACAAACTCAAGAACAATACTAACAGTGTATATACTATTAGAAACAGGGAATTTATATTAAGGAATCCAGAAAATATAAGTAATAATATGTAGAAAGTTTTCCATAGAAAGGGATTACAATTTACTGCAAACATTATTAAAATGTAAAATACCTACTAAGCTCTAGTAGTTACATTTAATTTATACTGTTGTGATCACAGCTCTTTAAATAACATCAGAGTAGCTAAATGCAAATGAATAGTAAAACTAGCCCCTTAAATTAGATTATCCTTTCCATCCTTGCTCTTTTTCACATGTCAAAAGTTTGAAATGTAAGATTAATTATGATTTTTTAGTGTAACTCACTTATATTCTTATTAATTGCTACATTATTAATGGCACGCATCTGCCATAAAAGAATGTTGGACCAGTTCTCTCATCTAATTTATTTTCAAGCTGTGTGTGCTATTATTCACACATGTTAAATGTGTTCTTAAATTGTTATTTTTTTGTTAAATGGCAACAATTTAAAAGTATTAATATTTCAGAAGTGGTTTATCAAAACCCCAAAATAGTAATGAACAACATATCCAGGTCCTTAACATAAACAGTGAATAAGATTGAAGCATCAAAATACAATATAAATCTTTTTGTGCTAGGACACAGATGTTTAAAAGCCCTCAAAAAGGGAAGGACAACTTAAGTTCTAGAAACTTGCATTGTCTTATATTAGTGATCCATTCATCTCTAGAAGGCATTATACTGTCTATAATAAAATACTGTCAAATAGATCTATGGACAGCATTTTTAAAACAAAATCAATAAACTCCATATTAAATCAAACAAGATTTGATAGAATAAGAGCAAAATAATGCTTTCCATAACAAAGTAGACAACTTAGTCAGCAAACATGGTTCCTTTCAATTGCTCAGTTGTGTCCGACTCTTTGCCACCCCATGGACTGTAGCCTACCATGCTCCTCCACCCATGGGATTTTCCAGGCAAGAGTACTGGAGTGGGTTGCCATTTCCTTCTCCAGAGGGTCTTCCCGACCCAGGGATCGAACCTAGGTCTCCCACATTGTAGGCAGACGCTTTACCATCTGAGCCACCAGGGAAAAGAACCAAAAGAGATTTCAAAGTCACACTATTTCTGGGAATTTCACAAACCCACTGAGACAATGAAGGATATATAGTATACACTCAAAAGTCAGAAAAAACTATTGACAAAATATCTACACTAGTAAACATTATTCAGTTCAGTTCAGTCTCTCAGTCATGTCCGACTCTTTGCGACCCCATGAATCGCAGCACACCAGGCCTCCCTGTCCATCACCATCTCCCAGAGTTCACTCACACTCACATCCATCAAGTCAGTGATGCCATCCAGCCATCTCATCCTTTGTCATCCCTTCTCCTGCCACCAATCCTTCCCACCATCAATGTCTTTTCCAATGAGTCAACTCTTCGCATCAAGTGGCCAAAGTACTGGAGTTTCAGCTTTAGCATCATTCCTTCCAAAGAAATGCCGGGGTTGATCTCCTTCAGAATGGACTGGTTGGATCTCCTTGCAGTCCAAGGGACTCTTAACAGTCTTCCCCAACACCACAGTTCAAAAGCATCAATTCTTCGGCGCTGAGCCTTCTTCACAGTCCAACTTTCACATCCATACATGACCACAGGAAAAACCATAGCCTTGACTAGATGGACCATAGTAGGCAAAGTAATGTCTCTGCTTTTGAATATACTATCTAGGTTGGTCACAGCTTTCCTCCCAAGTTAGACACTGCACAATGTCATGGAGGAACTATATGATCTGAAAGAGCAATGCTTGTCTCTTGGAAGTAGTAGCAGACATTCCATTCGACAGTTGAACAAATCACTGATGTGTGGAGGATGCACTCTTGATGGCTGTGTGGAATAAACTTCAGAGCACTATGTTCCATAAATTTGGGTACCAGTTGCCCCCCACCCCCAACCAGGACTACACACAAATGCTGGATCAAGGCAGTGCATTAAACACTGGTAGAACACAGACAAGTAAGCAGAGGGGAAAGCTGGCACTTTGATTAAAGAATTAAATAAAACTCATATGTCACTACAGGTATTTTATTGATTGAGAACAGTCAAGAGTGAAGAATGATGCTATTGGATCTTGATTCAGTGTTTAAGGAAATAATAAAATGGGGAACATATTCAGTTTGATTTTCTGTGTACTGAATGAAGAAATGGGCAGTGAATACAAAACTGTTCTGCCATACTGCTATATCCTGACTGTCAATGGGAAAGAAGCTCACACAGATTGTCAAAATGAAGGATGCAGTGAACACATTTCTTCCTCCACTCATCATGCTATTAGAAAGACCATTTCAATGATTTTAAGTGGCAAGCCCAAAGGGCCCAGTTTTGACAACATATTGAATTTATTGAATAGTCTAAATCTATCACATCAGAGACAAAATATCATCATATTTAATACTGAGGATCATAAAGACTTCTTAAAATGACTGAGTAGCAAAACAACAATACAACTGCTGCAACTTTAATCTAGTTCAATACATAATTTTTAAAAAATATTTTTAGACACAGAAGAGACAGAGGTTGGTGCTCTTAGCCATTAAAAAGAATACATTTGAATCAGTTCTAATGAGGTGGATGAATCTGGAGCCTATTATACAGAGTGAAGAAAGCCAGACAGAAAAACACCAATACAATATACTAACACATATATATGGAATTTAGAAAGATGGTAATGATAACCCTGTATGCAAGACAACAAAAGAGACACAGATGTATAGAACAGACTTTTGGACTCTGTGGGAGAGGGAGAGGGTGGAATGATTTGGGAGAATGGCACTGAAACATGTATCCTATCATGTAAGAAACAAATCGCCTGTCTATGTTCGATACAGGATACAGGAGGCTAGTGCACGGGGATGATCCAGAGAGATGATATGGGGCGGGAGGTGGGAGGGGGATTCAGGATTGGGAACCCAAGTACACCCGTGGCAGATTCATGTCAATGTATGGGAAAACCAATACAGTATTGTAAAGCAAAATAAAGTAAAAATAAAAATTAAAATAAAATATAATGCTACAACAAAACATGAAAAAATTGCTAGAACTGAATACAACAAAGGTGTATATTTAAACCAATTTATCATTATGTTAAGTTAAAACACTTTTTAAAATTAATTAATTAAACTGGGGGATAATTACTTATCAATATTGTGATGGCTTTTGCCATACATCAACATGAATTTGCCATAGGTATACATGTGTCTGCCACATCCTAAACCTCTCTCCCCCATCCCTTCTCACTCTATCCCTTGCTTGTTTAACTGTCTTGCTTCTGCCAACCTAAGACTCACACAATTTGTTAAAAGTATTAAATATATATTCACCATCTCTGGTTCCATGTTAACTCTAAACATCCAGAACTGACAGACTACAGACTTAGTAGAGATCATTTCGATTGACCTACAATTAAGAGTTAGCACTTACTAACTTAGAGGAAATACTGCTACTGCTGCTGCTAAGTCACTTCAGTTGTGTCCAACTCTGTGCGACCCCATAGATGGCAGCCCACTAGGCTCCTCTGTCCTTGGGATTCTCCAGGCAAGAATACTGGAGTGGGTTGCCATTTCCTTCTCCAATGCATGAAAGTGAAAAGTGAAAGTGAAGTCGCTTAGTCATGCCCAACGCTTAGCGACCCCATGGACTGCTGCCTACCAGGCTCCTCTGTCCATGGGATTTTCCAGGCAAGAGTACTGGAGTGGGGAAATAAAGAGAGAAAATGCAGAATGGATCTAGAACTTAAGATGTTTCTCAGAATATTCATCTTAAATCTACATACAAGTAACAAGAAAAGTTACAATTAATGATATTTTTAAATATGAAACAAATGTCACTAAATTGTAATAAAGTTGTATTTAAAAAATTACCTGTATTTTCTACATTGCATTAAACTTCCAGATGCCATCTGTGGGCTTCCCTTGTAGCAAAGCTGGCAAAGAATCCACTTGCAATGTGGGAGACCTGGGTTCGATTCCTGAGTTGGTAAGATCCCCTGGAGAAGGGAAAGGCTGCCCACTCCAGTATTCTGGCCTGGAGAATTCCATGGACTGTAGAGTCCATGGGGTTGCAAAGAGCTGGAGATGACTGAGTGACTTTCACTCACTCACTCATGCCGTCTGTAGATACCACAGTTGTCAGTAACACTGACCTGGTAGGTAAATTTAAAATTCCCTGGCAAAGTATACAATCCTCTTGCAGATTCAGGCTCCATTTAACTCTTCACTGTCTTCTCACCACTTTCTCCCTCTGAAAATTGCTGGAATACCAAGCTATCTGCAGTTCATATCACATGCATCTTTCTTACCTCCAGGATTCTGTTGTTGCTGTGTCTCTCAATATACTCCCCTCTCTGACTGCCCCTCTGTCATTCAAAACCCACCTGCCTAACTCCCCACCATTTTTCAATATCACCTAGCTCAATATTAGATATGTTATTTTTATATGAACTTAGATGTTCTCTAGGAAAATTTTCCCTAATCCCACATTCCCTTCTTCCTCAGTTAGCTGCATTTATAATGCATTGTGACACTAATATCATGAAACTTACACTTTTAAGTGATCCCTGTGTATATTTATCTCTACTACTAAAATGTATACAACTCTAATTTCTTCATTTTTACATTCTCAGAATCTAACAAATATCTAATACACAGTAGGTGTGTCAAACAATGACTTACAACTGAATGCTTAGTTTTACCTCTAAAATAGAGGTGAGGGTAATGGTGAAGGTTTCACAGCTTCAATAAATGTGTGCTTCTATTCACTACTGTCCATTATTGAGCAAGGTGAAGAAAATCTTGGTGAACCAGATGGATGGTTATAATGAGTTACAGATGTGCTTAACCAAAAATGTACTTTTATAAACTGACTTTAAACATTCAAGCTTTTTAATACAACAATTTAACTTCTATTTTTTAAATGACACCAAGCCCTTGCTTTTTGCACTTGGTCTGGACTCAATTCAATGAAGAGAATGGTGAAAAAAATACAAAATAATTCATTTAAGACTGTGTATGTGCATGCTAAGTTGCCTCAGTCATGTTCGACTCTTTGCAACCCTATGGATTGTAGCCTGACAGGCTCCTTTGTCCATGGAATTCTCCAGGCAAGAATAATGGAGTGGGCTGCCATGTCCTCCTGCAGGGGATCTTCCCTGGAGGGATGATGGAAAGGAACCAGTATCTCTTATGTATCCTGCATTGGCAGGCGAGTTCTTTACCACTAGCGCCATTTGAAGCATATAATTTTCCTAGATGAAGACTCATTAAAAAGAAATCCAAGGTATTGAAGAATAAGTACTTTTTAAACTAACATGAGATCTTGACATTTAATTTTATGAGGGAAAGAACATATTTTAGTAAATTACAATGAATTTTGATTGGCTTAACAAAGGGAAAGCATTTGTTTATGAAAACTGTGGTATACTAGAAGCATGTGATAGAGTCAATATAAAGATAAGTATATCACAGATTGCCATCCACTCCAGTACTCTTGCTTGGAAAATTTTATGGACAGAGAAGCCTGGTAGGCTATAGTCCATGGGGTTGCAAACAGTAGGACACAACTGAGTGACGTCTATCTATCTATCCATCTATACCACAGATTCAAAGCTCCGGGGTGTGAGAGTTCTTGACAGGTTATCTGGACTGGCAATTCCCTTGCCTTGCCAAGACTGTTTTCAAAACCCAGCAGAGAAATGCTTCTGTATACTTAAAAAGTACCTCCAGGGGAAGAGGAGTCATAACCTCCCTTAATAATTCACTAAGCTTTTTTTACTTTTATTTTTTGGGGTTCCAAAATCATGGCAGATGGTAATTGCAGCCATGAAATTAAAAGACACTTACTCCTTGAAAGGAAAGTTATCACCAACCTAGATACCATATTCAAAAGCAGAGACATTGCCAACAAAGGTCCATCTAGTCAACGCTATGGTTTTTCCAGTAGTTATGTATGGATGTGACAGTTGGACTGGGAAGAAAGCTGAGCACCAAAGAATTGATGCTTTTGAACTGTGGTGTTGGAGAAGACTCTTAAGAATCCATTGGACTAAAAGGAGATCTAAACAGTCCATCCTAAAGGAGATCAGTCCTGGGTGTTCTTTAGAAGAAATGATGCTAAAGCTGAAACTCCAGTACTTTGGCCACCTCATGTGAAGAGCTGACTCACTGGAAAAGACTCTGATGCTGGGAGGGATTGGGGGCAGGAGGAGAAGGGGCAATAGAGGACGAGATGGCTGGATGACATCATCGACTCGATGGACATGTGTTTGAGTGAAGTCTGGGAGTTGGTGATGGATAGGGAGGCCTGGCATGCTGCGAATCATGGGGTTGCAGAGTCGGACACGACTGAGCGACAGAACTGAACTGCACACACAATAACAGATATACATATATATGTACACATAAACACACACACATACATACTGTATTATATACATACATACATATATATATATATGTATATTGGCTTCCCTGGTGGCTCAGATGGTATATGCCTACAATGCAGGAGACCTGAATTTGGTCCCTGGGTCAGGAAGATCTCTTGAAGAAAGAATTGGCAACCCACTCCAGTAATTTTACCTGGAGAATCCCATGGTCATGGAAGCCCAGTGGCCTACAGTGCATCGGGTCACAAAGAATCAGACACAACTGAGTGACTAACACATATATCCTAATGCTAAGAAATATTGTTTAATTAAATTTGTGATTGCTGTTTTAAAGAAAAACATCAAGGAATTATGATAACATACAATAAGGGGGCTTCGGTTGATTATAAAGCACCAAGAAAGCTCCCCTGAAGAAGAGAGATGTCAGTAGCATCCTCTGGGGGCAGGAGAATTGATTAATCAGAGTTGTAGGAGGGGTAGTCCATGCAAACTGCTCAGCTTGAAGGCCCAGAGGCAGAGCGTAGGGCAGACCAGAGAAGCCATGGACATAAAGGCAGGTGTGGTGACAATCAAGATGCAGGAGTGGAAAGCGCAGGTGATGAGACTTATGAAAGAGGTGGTGCCCACGTCAAGTTGTGGCCCACATAAAAAGAGTACATTCAGCCTTTATGTTTTTCTGCAATCCCTGGTCTGTTTGTGCATGTTTCCTAACTCTGCGATTGAAAACAGCAAATGAAAATACTGTTCTCAGGAGTAATGTTCCTAATATGTAATGCCCATGTCAGTCCTCTACTCCCTGCCACATTCAGGATAATGACAAACAGCTCTGAAAGCACACACACTCTGCTTTCTGGGCATGTTCTGACTTTTGGCCTGCTCTCTCACCAAACCCACAGTCATGCTGGACTTCAGCCAACCTGAATGGCTCAGTGACTAAACACAAACTGGGAGTTGGTGATGGATAGGGAGGCCTGGCATGCTGCGAATCATGGGGTTGCAGAGTCGGACACGACTGAGCGACAGAACTGAACTGCACACACAATAACAGATATACATATATATGTACACATAAACACACACACATACATACTGTATTATATACATACATACATATATATATATATGTATATTGGCTTCCCTGGTGGCTCAGATGGTATATGCCTACAATGCAGGAGACCTGAATTTGGTCCCTGGGTCAGGAAGATCTCTTGAAGAAAGAATTGGCAACCCACTCCAGTAATTTTACCTGGAGAATCCCATGGTCATGGAAGCCCATGGCCTACAGTGCATCGGGTCACAAAGAATCAGACACAACTGAGTGACTAACACATATATCCTAATGCTAAGAAATATTGTTTAATTAAATTTGTGATTGCTGTTTTAAAGAAAAACATCAAGGAATTATGATAACATACAATAAGGGGGCTTCGGTTGATTATAAAGCACCAAGAAAGCTCCCCTGAAGAAGAGAGATGTCAGTAGCATCCTCTGGGGGCAGGAGAATTGATTAATCAGAGTTGTAGGAGGGGTAGTCCATGCAAACTGCTCAGCTTGAAGGCCCAGAGGCAGAGCGTAGGGCAGACCAGAGAAGCCATGGACATAAAGGCAGGTGTGGTGACAATCAAGATGCAGGAGTGGAAAGCGCAGGTGATGAGACTTATGAAAGAGGTGGTGCCCACGTCAAGTTGTGGCCCACATAAAAAGAGTACATTCAGCCTTTATGTTTTTCTGCAATCCCTGGTCTGTTTGTGCATGTTTCCTAACTCTGCGATTGAAAACAGCAAATGAAAATACTGTTCTCAGGAGTAATGTTCCTAATATGTAATGCCCATGTCAGTCCTCTACTCCCTGCCACATTCAGGATAATGACAAACAGCTCTGAAAGCACACACACTCTGCTTTCTGGGCATGTTCTGACTTTTGGCCTGCTCTCTCACCAAACCCACAGTCATGCTGGACTTCAGCCAACCTGAATGGCTCAGTGACTAAACACAATCACATCCTCTTTCTGTCTCTGAGTCAAACACACTTGCCTCCCAAGATCCTCTGGCTCAAACATGTAGACAGTCATAACTAAGGTCCCAGTAAGTTCTCCAGGCAACGCAGTCTCTGCCTGTGCTGTGCTGTACTCAGTTGCTCAGTTGTGAACAACTTTATGTGACCCTGTGGACTCATGTATAAATTAAGAGTCTCCACCATGCCTCTATTTTCCCATGTGTGTTTCCCTGGTGCAATTCAAAATATGCTTAGGTTAAAATGTGCAGAATGCCTACACACACACACACACACACACACACACACACACACGTACATGTATACATATATATACACACATGTATACATGTATATATACACATATATGTATGCACACACATATATGCATATACATATGAATGCATACAGCTACAAGAAAATTATTTTATCAAGAAAAATTGATTATAAACGTACTCGTGGAAGTATCTGGTAAGTAACAAAGCCATTTAAGAGTAATTAAAAGAGTGAAAGAAAAATTTCATACAATTCTATGGAAGGCTTTTTCTGTTAGTAAAATGAGATTACTAATACTTATCTTACAAGAGCTCTCAAGGCTGACACGATGATGACATTAAACAATATATGTGGAAAAGGATTTGAGGTTAAAATTAAAAATCTGAATAATCACATGCTTTTATACTGAACAAGTCTTACCTTAAAAACTACTGTTAATATATTTGTAAGTCACAGCTTGTCTCAGTATCTGTACAGTTTGTCTCAATGATCTGTTGCTTTTCACAACATTTTTTTTTCTATTTTTGTTATGTTTTTAAGGAAATCGATGATGCTTTTAATTCTATCCTTGATACTTGTCCTAATCTGTCATCTTCTACCTACAGTATCTGTTAACTGGTGACAGAGGATTAAGAGTTAGAGGAATACAGAACTATCTCAATATAGATTTAGAATCCATAACCTCTTAGAAGTTTTACATATGTCTTATTTTTCCTTATCAATTTATAATTAATTAATGTTTTCTATACTTAATCTTAGAAACATAGCAGCAATATTATCTGATCTCTGTGTAAAACATCAAGCTAACTGATTTATGTAAAGGTGTATAAAGGTGATGCTACAAGAAGATGTTACTATATTAATCATTATATCTGGGAACAAGTTAGATATAGCATAAACAAAGAGAAACAGGTAAGTGTGGCAGAAAGCAAAGCTGTTTTGAAGAACATTCTGAATTCCAGAATTATGGATGACAGTAGTTGTGATCTACTAAAGTTCCTTCTGGAAGACAGTTCTATAAAATGCAGTTTGAAAACCAATTTTCCATACTAAGCTTTGTGTGATTGTAACTCGGGATAATGATCAATATATATTCAATTACAATTGAGCAAAAACAAATTGATTAGGTAATACTGATGGATTGAGTATAACATTCTTAGTTGTGCAGACTTTCAAGCTTTAGAAGGAAGAATCTCAAATTAATGTGTGACTGCACGGTCTATAGAAATGGCATTTCCTAAAGATGACATTTTATAATATTACATTTACCTTCTGCAGCTTTGTGTATTGTAAATCTCCAATCTAATTTATTTTGATCCATTAAGATCTTCACAGCTTCTTTCGTAATGTTGTCTAGTTTGGGGGATATAAGCGTCTATATTCTTGTTCTAAAGTTCTAATGATTCTCTTGTTTTCATAATTAAGCTACTTATTTGTGACTGAGTAAATATGATCAAAGAGCTAGAAAATACACAAATTCCACAAGGAGGCTGCCTCAGGGCAGAACATGATCCAGGTACCATCCAAAGGTTTTCTCATTATAGCATTCACATGCAAAGAAAAATGGTGCTAATAACTAAAAATCATAGAGACCTAGTGTTTAAAACAACTCAATTCATTCTTCCATCCATCAGATTTTTAAAAATCTGATGTGATTTGTATCCAATGGCAATAAATCTAGGTTATCAGGGACTTTCATCATGACATGACTGCGTTGAGCAAATACCACGGCACGGGTGTTAGCTATCTAGTCCCAATTCTCAAATTAGTAAAACAAGCAGTTGACTCTAAGTATAGTTTTGGTGTATAAATATATATATGTATGTATTATTTTTCCTTGCTTCATTTCTCTCTAATATGGAGACTTTTTTTGATGAATAGGGAAAACAATTCAGAAAAGCAAGAAGAAAACTGAACTACACATTACTTCTTTTAGGTTAACAGTAAAGCTTAAAAAAACTATCCTCATCCTTTCCTTTGAGTGATTAACATGCATATATAAGGATAGCCAAATCACTCTTTTGACTATTATGTTTATAATGAACTATTAATTTTTAATGTACTTTTTCTATTAGCAGTGTTTTTAATCTTTCCCTGTTTTTACTATAATAAATAAAATCATGACATTAGCAAAACTTGTCCATCTTGTCTTCTAAATCATTAATAGATTTAATACCATCAGTACTAAAATTGATCCTGAGGGCACCCACTATTAACCTCTTTCCACTTGAGAACCCAGCCATTTATTTCTGGTCTTGCTTTCTATTAACTATATAATTTTAAATATGAGAAGGAGATTTCCATGTTAATCCTTAGTCATCAGCTTTCCTTAGCTTTGTCTTGTAAAGAACGCTTTCAGAAGTTCAGAACCGACCACACAAGCATTTGCCTTCCCTATACATAATTTTGTCAGTGCACTTCATTTGTTGGATTTCTCTCAGGTAAGGTTGGGAAGATCCCTTGGAGCGCAAAGGCTACCTACTCCAGGATTCTGGCCTGGAGAATTCCACGGACTATATAGTACATGGGGTTGCAAAGAGTCAGAAACGACTGAGTGACTTTCACGTTTCAAGGGTCTATTTAGTCTTGAACAGAACAGAAACTATTTAAATATTTTAACAGTATTAATCAGCTGCTTTGCAAAAGTCAGGCGAAAAAATTAAAGTGACAGGAGTAAATTTAAATTTCACCCATCTGTTAGACTCATACATAATCCATTAATTAAATGAAATCTAGAATGTAGTAAAGCATACTTATATGGGCTAGATTCTCTTTAGTGATAACATATTTTAAAAAATTTTATCATGAAAACATAACTAAACAACAAAAAGAGGCAAGCTGAGGATATGTTAAAACATATACTTTTTGATTGTTATTCCTTCCAATTTTCAAAGATCAAAATGGCATTCTATTTTAGTTGGATTGTTACTTAAGTATCAACTTTATTCTCCAAATGAAGAATACGGTCTCTTAAAACATAAAAGTCTTCTTGCTAAAAACATTTCACAAACTTCTTTAGATATATTTTAAAAATTCAGCACTACATAATAGTGGCTTTAAAATATTTTCTTAAAGGATATATTTCTAATAGTGCTGGTGACTTCGGCAATTATTTCCAGAAATAAGCTAAAGCTGTCTATGAGATGATAATAGCTAAAAAAGTGAATTTTCTAAAAAATCAGACTTTTTATCCCAAAAGATAAATCCCTCAGTTTTATATAAGTTTCTCAATCATGGTTTTTGCTTGTTTTCATATGAATTTTGCAATGCTGTGGCCTTAAGTATAATGGAAAATCAGTAACTATAATGTTTA
>SJYC01002376.1:0-24509 GCA_006408675.1 Madoqua kirkii
TTTACAGAAAAAAATTTCATTCTATTTTTCTTCTACAGAATTTAAAGAGAAGAAATACAATAAAAAAGTTTATTTAGAATGTTTTTATCAACCAATCAAAAATATTTATTGAGTAATAACTATCATTAAGCAATAAATAACTGAGAAGAGCTGTATTTATGTTCAAGGACTTTAGAAAATAGTGGTCAAAAATATTACTTTGTAAAACAATAAAACCAACAATTAAAAAAGCAAAACTTGAAAAAATAAATGACAGTAATATAAATAAGCACTAAATGCTGCTGATGAATATAGCTCAAATTCAGAGATTCAGTGTTGACTAAACTGTAGAATTGAAGTAGGAAGTGTCCAAATTTTAATCAGACACTATCATTCCTGGTAGCGAGTGAGATTCATTTAACACCTCCTTGGGCGGAGAGCTACAACTGATAAAAATATTGAATAGAAGTATCAAACATTTATTCTTCACAATACAAAAATAAAATTAAAATGGCAATGCGAGATCAACCTAATGAGTATGCATGCGCTTGTCTTCGTTTTCACAATATCTGGTCAAAATGATTAGAACATTACAGCATTAAAAATCATATTTTCATCCTAGTATAATACTTTTAAGTATATAATGAAATATATATAAACATCTACACAGAGCCTTCTTTTGAAAATAGTATATTTGCATATGAAACTCAGCTAAATTTTTAAAACTCAAAGGAATAATTCATAACAGCTGCTTACTTTTCCCTAAATGATTGCCATGTAGACTCTGTACCTTCCAAATGTTGAGTGAATTTTAAATGTCTTTTAATGCTCAGGTTTTTTCTTTTTTCCCACCCCAGCAATCAACATTAAGATTACACCACACCTGCTCTCCTGTTTAAGTTTCACTTTTTTCCTGAACTTAGCACTAGACTGTAAGAACTGCATTTAGCTTTCTGATACATGTCTAAAAAAATGAGCCAAAAGAATTTTTACTAATTTGTGGCCATCAGTCATTTAACTGTGCCTCTCTAGTGTTTTGAGATGTCTTATTCCATGATAGAAGGGCAGTTAACACCTGTAAGGTAATTATATCTACCAAATGCTGTTGGCCAGGAATATGAATATATAATTGTTCCTACCATCTGTTAATTGCTCTATTTGAATCACTTATTTCATCATATACATATATTTGGCATATACCTACTTTTACTAGCCTCTAGAAAGAGGCTTATAGTAGAGTTTATGTCTTTACATCATTAAGATGGAATTTTTATGTTATGGGGTGTAGACACAAATAAATAAATAAACAGATAAGTGTTGATGTACAAGGAAAAAGAAAATTATACTAATGAGAGGGAAATCCAAATAAGACAGTAAGTCATTTTCACCAGGAAATAGAAATTTAGTAGAGACGAGTTGACTGGAAAATTGCTAGATAACTAAGATGAAATCCTACATAAAATCATATAAATTCACAAAAAGCACTTTTGATCTCTGTCATGATGAAATTCCAGAAAAAGAGATTGATAAATTTTATATCAAGCAGTGGAAAAAACATTTAAAACCCTCTAGGCTTTAAGACAAACTGGAATCCTCATGTTCCACAGAGGGATTCAGAACTTGTATAAATATTTAATAAACATTGTATTTGCAGTATTTTAACTGTAATAAATGTTATTACACGGGACTGAATTTATTAGCTGTGGGACTTAAGGCAAGTTTCTTCTTTTCTTAGTGCCCCATTTTCATCATTTATAAATCAAGAATAAGTGAAGTATGAAGCTTAAGAGAGATACATGTGTACAGCAATCACATTCAGTGCCTAGCAAACAGCTAGAGCTCAAGAATGATTACCTACTATTTTTGTAACTATCATTTAAAAACAGTTCTGATTATTTTCACTGAGCAACATAAATTTAAAATCCAGCTCTCTGTGTGTGGTTTGACAGCTAGTCCCTTTTATTGCCATGCAGTATTCCACTGCATGGATGTACCACAGTCTCTTTATTTATTCAAATTTTGAAGGGAATTCTTGTTTTTTACAATTTTGTGTGATTAGCAATACAGGTATTATAAACATTTGTATGTAATTTTCCATGCACGTGTAAGTTTTTGAATCAAATAAGTAACAGTATGAACGCTAGATAGCATGGTAAGACTATGTCTAACTTTGTAAAAAAAAACCAAACTGTCTTCCAAAATACCAATGTACCAACTTGCATTCTCAATAGAAATGAATGAAGCTTCCTGCTGTTCCACATCCTTGCTAGCAATTGGTACTTTCATTTTTTAGTGGATATTAGCCATTCTAATAGGTGAGTAGTAGTATCTCACTATTGTATTAGTTGTTGAAAAGGATTATGTCTTCTTCACTGAATTGTCTCAAGAAGCAGCTGATGGTATTGGGAGGGTCTATTTCTGGACTCTCTGTTTTTATTTTACCAATCTATGTATCTATTTTTCCTCTAATACAACATAGTCTTGAGTACTATATTTTAGTAATAATTCTTGAAGTTGGATAGTATTAGTCCTCTAACTTTCTTTAACTTCTTCAGAACTATGCTGGCTTTTGGAGATCTTCTGCCTTTCTATATAAACTTTAATATCAGTTTATCAGCATCTAAAAAATAACTTGCAGAGATTTATATTAGGATTGTGCTGAACCTATAAATCAGGTTAGGAAGAACTGACATCTTAACAATATTGAATCTTCTATTCCATACACATAGAATGTCTGTACATTTATTCAGTCTTAAAAACTTCTTTTATCAGTGCTTTGTAGTTCTTCAAATACAGATCCTGTATATGTTATGTTAGATGTATATACCTAAGAGTATCATTTGATGAGGGTGCTTTTTGAACTTGAAATTCCAATTATTTATAGGTGCTATAGAAAAAACCAATATACACTTTGTATTATGTGAAATTTTATACTTGCTATTATTTTCATGAGATTTTTAGTAGGTTATTTGGGCTTTCAGACATAAACAATTATATTATCTTTGAGTAAGCTTTCTTATACTTTCTTTTAAAATCTGCTTATAGGTTTCCACATTTTCTTGCTTTACTGCACTAACTAGGACCTCTAGTACAGTATTCCTCCATTACTCAGAACCAGTCCCTCCTATCAGGAAGCTTCCACAAGCCTCTAATCCTCATCCATCAGAGGGGAGACAATGAAACCCAGTCATAGAAAACTAACCAAAGTGATCTCATGACTCACAGCCTTGTCTAACTCAATGAAACTATAAGCCATGCCATGTAGGGCCACCCAAGACAGACAGGTCATGGTGGAGACTACTGACAAAACGTGGTCCACTGGAGAAAGGAATGGAAAATCACTTCAGCGTTCTTGCCTTGAGAACCCCATGAAGAGTATAAAAAGGCAAGACCATATGACACAGACAGATGAACTCCCCATGTCTGTAGTAAAGTCCAGTACTGTAAAGATCAATACTGAATAGGAACCTGGAAATGTTAGGTCTATGAATGAAGATAAATTGAAAGTGGTCAAATGGGAGATGGCAAGAGTGAACATCAACATTTCAGAAATCAGTGAATTAAAATGGACTGGAATGGGTAAACTGAATGTAGATCACTATATCTTACTACTGGGCAGGAATCCCTTAGAAGAAATGGAGTAGCCCTCACAGTCGATAAAAGAGTTCAAAATGTAGTACTTGGGTGCAGTCTCAAAAACAACAGAATGATCTCAGTTTCTTTCCAAGATAATCCATTCAATATCACAATAATCCAAGTCTATGCCTCAATCAATAATGCTGAAGAAGTGGGAGTTGAAGGATTATATGAAGACCTACAAGACCTTCTAGAACTAACACCCCCAAAATATGTTCTTTTCATCACAGGTGACAGGAATGCAAAAGTAGGAAGTCAAGAGATACCTGGAGTATTTCAAGGCAAGTTTGGCCTTGGGGTACAAAGTAAAGCAAGGCAAAGGCTACTAGAGTTTTGCTAAGAGAATACACTGTTCATGGCAAGCACCCTCTCCCAACAACACAAGAGACAACTCTATACAAGGACATCACCAGATGATCAATATACAAAATCAGAAAGATCATATTCTTTGCAGCCAAAGATGGAGAAGGTCTATAAAGTCAGTAAAAACAAGACAGGGAGCTGACTGTGGCTCAGATCATGAACTCCTCATTGCCAAATTCAGACTGAAAGTGAAGAAAGTAGGGGAAACCACTAGTACATTCAGGTATGAAATAAATCAAATCCCTTAAAAATATACAGTGGAAGTCAAGGGATTAGATTTGATAGAGTGCCTGAAGAACTATGGACAAAGGTTCACAACACTGTAAGGAGGTGGTGATCAAAACCATCCCCAAGAAAAAGAAATACAAAAACGCAAAATGGTTGTTTGAGGAGGGTTTACAAATAGCTTACAAAAGAAGAGAAGCTAAAAGCAAAGGAGAAAAGATATGCTCATCTGAATGCAGAATTCTAACGAATACCAAAGGGAGATTTTAAAAAAAAAAAGCCTTCCTCAGTGATCAATGCAAAGAAATAGAGGAAAACAATAGAATGGGAAAGACTAGAGAGTTCTTCAAGAAAATTAGAGATACCAAGGGAGCATTTCACACAATATGGGCATAATAAAAGACAGAAATGGTATGGACCTAACAGAACCAGAAGATATTAGGAAGAGGTGTCAAGAATACACAGAAGAACTATACAAAAAAGATCTTAGTGACCCAGATAACTATGATGATAATATCACTCACCTAAAGCCAGATGAGAGTGAAGTCAAGTGAGTCTTAGGAAGCATCACTACAAATAAAGCTAGATGAAGTGATGGAATTCCAGCTGAGCTATGTCAAATCCTAAAAGATGATGATGTTAAAGTGCTGCATTCAGTATGTCAGTAAATTTGGGAAACTCAGCAGTGAAGAGAAATATCAACAACCTCAGATGTGCAGATGACAACACCCTTATGGCAGAAAGCGAAGAGGAACTAAAGAGTCCCTTGATGAAGGTGAAAAAGGAGAGTGAAAAAGCTGGTTTAAAACTCAACATTCAAAAAAGTAAGATCATAGCATCTGTTTCCATCACTTCATGGCATATAGACGGGAGAATAATGGAAACAGTGAAAGACTTTAATTTCTTGAACTCCAAAATCACTGGGAATAGTCACTTCAGCCACGAAATTAAAAGATGCTTCTTGGAAGAAAAGCTATGACAAACTTAGTATATTAAAAGTCAGAGACAGTACTTTGCTGACAAAGGTCCATATAGTCAAAGTAATGGTTTTTCCTGTAGTCATGTATGGATGTAAGAGTTGTACCATAAAGAAAGTTGAGTGCTAAAGATGACGCTTTTGAACTGTGGTGTTGGAGAAGACTCTTGAGAGTCCCTTGGATTGAAAGGAGATCAAACCAGTCAATCCCAAAGGAAATCAGTTCTGAATATTCACTGGAAGGACGGATGCTGAAGCTCCAACACTCTGGCCACCTGATGTGAGGAGCCAACTCAATGGAAATGACCCTGATGCTGGGAAAGATGAAGGCAAGAGGAGAAAGGGATGACAGAGGACGAGATGGTTGGATGGCATCACCAACTCAACGGACATGAGTTTGAACTAACTCTGGGAGGTGATGATGGACAGGGAATCTTGGCATGCTGCAGTCCATGGAGTTGAAAAGAGATGGGACATGACTGAGTAACTGAAGAGCAACAATGCATATACAGTTCTGTACCATCCTTGGTGTCAGGTATCCATGGGCATTTTGGAATACATACCCCCATGATAAGGGAACACTGCTATATGTTGTTAAATGAGATTGGTGATAAAGGGCATTTTTCCTTATTTTCAATCCTAAGGTAAGAATATTACTTTTATATATGCTCAATACATTCAGTTAAATTTCAAACCAAGCTGAAATATGTATCTTTGGCTCATGTTCATGTCATGATGAAGGCTTTTCCCCTAATTTTTACTTTCGCACTTATTATATAATTGACTCCTTTACTATATCATTGCCCTTCCCCTGCAAAGGGCAGAGATCATTGCTTTGTTTACTAACATGTTCTACATACTTCGAACGACTTTCTGGCACACAGGTGGGACCCAATAAATAAATTTAGAATGAATTTTATCTTCTTGACCTTAGTTGTGGGGATTGCTTATTTAAATTTTAATACTAAAACATTTCCCCTTATTTGAAATAAATACGACTAAGAAAATTTCTGAAGAAACCGATGTTAGAAAAGTAAAAATTGTAAGGATCAAAAATAAGTGACAGGTCATATTTGGACAATGTAATTTTTCATCCTGTGTAAACAATACTGACAAAAGTATAAAAGCAGTATTTCCAAAATTATCACTCGGAAGCAAAAATTCATCTAACATGGAAAATTGTATGATTATTTCCTGTCATCTGGTTTCACTACTTGTGGCAATAACAAGTATGTGAGACTTCAGTGTGTAGAATGCAGTGAAATCTGCAAAACTATTTCATGGAGAAATAAAATTGCAACATGACCATGGGACAAAACAAAGCTCTGAGTTTGTTTTAGCATATATCCTACAATGCTATGTTACAAAAATCCAAGAGAATTTATGTCTGACATTAAACATGTACTTGGTTTTAAAAACAGTGGCCCCTTCCCTGGTGGCTTAGAGGATAAAGCATCTGCCTGCAATGCAGGAGACCCGGGTTCAATCGATGGGTCAGGAAGATCCCCTAGAGAAGGCAATGGCAACCCACTCCAGTACTCTTGCCTGGAAAATCCCATGGATGGAGGAGCCTCGTAGGCTACAGTCCATGTGGTCACAAAGAGTCAGACACGACTGAGTGACGACACATTGATTACTTCCTGTATTAGTTTCTAGGACTGCTATAACAAACTACCATTAAGTGGATAGCTTAAAAGAACAGAAATGTACATTTTTGTAGTTACAGCTAGAAATCGGAAATCAAAGTGTTAGAGTTGGTTTCTTCTAAAGTCTCTGAAAATGAAACTGTTCTGTGCCTTTCTCTTAATTTCTGGCAGCTGCCAGAAATCCTTGGTGATTTTACCTCAGTTTGTGCAGCATAATGCCTATCTCCATCTCTACCTTCACATGGCCTTCTTGCCTGTTTCTGCTCTCCTCCTACAAGTATATCGGTGACTGGATTGGGACTCTACTTTAATTCAGCATGACCTCATCTTAATTAATATTCAAAGATACTATTTCCAAATAAGGTCCCAGTCACTGGTAATAGGAATTAGGACTTCAACCTATCTTATGAAGGGACATAATTGAACCCTTTATAACCTACTGTCTGCCAAGCAAAGGCTAATTATTTAACAGATATTAGTTCTTTTCTCATAACTATTATGATAAAACAGCACTGTGTGTGTATTGGTCTCTCAGTCGTGTATGACTCTTTGTGACCCCAAGGACTACAGCCCACCAGGTTACTCTGTCCCTGGGATTCTCCAGGCAAGAACACTGGAGTGGGTTGCCGTTTCCTTCTCCAATGCATGAAGGTGAAAAGTGAAAGTGAAGTCACTCAGTCGTGTCCGACTCAGCGAACTCATGGACTGCAGCCTACCAGACTCCTCCGTCCATGGGGCTTTCCAGGCAAGAGTACTGGAGTGGGGTGCCATTGCCTTCTCCGGAAATAGTACTAGGAACATGACATTTTCAATAAGGGAACTGAGGTATAGAGAGGTCTACTCATTTGTCCAGGGCCACAGAGAGCAGCACCTTGCAGAATGCTACGGGATTGGTGAGAGCAAGCACAGCGGCAGCTTGAACAAAAGCGCAGGTTGAACTGCATATGGCAGCTCTGATGTGTTGAACTGCCAAGCATGCTATTTAGTAAGGACAGCATCTTTCCAGACACTGTGAGATAATGGCCTAAAACTTGTATTTCATATTCATGAATGGAGTTTAAATAAATTACACAGGGACTTTCAGAATTTCTTGTTACCAAAGAAACCAAAGCTCATTGTTGGTCATGAGGCACGTGTTAATCAATAACTAGAAATGAGAGGAATAATTAGTTTTTAAATTTCTGCTGCTGAGGAGATCTTTTTAGATAAATATCTCAACTAGGATAGAGATGCAATATTTGGGCTTGGTTTTGGCTTAGGATTTTATTCAGCTGAACACATTCACTTTCTTGATACAGGGTCAAAATGCTATCTGCACGGAATATGTCTTTGATGAAACTAAAACTTGGTGTTCAGACTCAACATACAAAGTAAGACAAAAATGACTTTGCAAACTTGTACTGAATATCTGATTCAGTAGAACCCTGATGTAACTAAGACTGTTTTAAATAGTACTCCACAGCATTTTGGTTTGCTTCACCCAAAGTGAACTCTTTGCTAGTAAGCACTGTGAGTAGCAGTTGAATGCTCTTAGTGACTTTGCATTAAAATAACAACCTCCAATTATTCTTTTAAGCCTCTAGATCAGCTTTATAAGAGACTGTCCTGAGATTCAAAGCAAACTACTAAAATACAATTTTTCTCCCAGTTATGTGAATTACCCATATAAACTGAGATTTTCCTGACACCATGAAACCAAAACAAAATGCAGAAATCAACTAGATATTGAGGCCAGTAAGACAGCAGATCTCATCTTAAAACAACAAAGTTCAACATTTGTTTTTATCAAAATATTCTTGGTTTATAAATTTATACATTTTGAAATAAATATATATTTATAGAAATATCTGCTGGGCTTTCACATTGATTTAATTTTTTAAATGACTTTCAATGATAAAGAGGATTGATGCTTTTGAACGGTAGTATTGGAGAAGACTCTTGAGAGTCCCTTGGATTGCAAGGAAATCCAACCAGTTCAC
Organism: Madoqua kirkii; assembly: GCA_006408675.1. Classification (NCBI taxonomy): domain Eukaryota; kingdom Metazoa; phylum Chordata; class Mammalia; order Artiodactyla; family Bovidae; genus Madoqua; species Madoqua kirkii. Next base: position 8,805 of record SJYC01002376.1, read on the forward strand.
CTGAAAGGAAATCAGTCCTGAATATTCATTGGAAGAACTGATGTTGAAGCTGAAACTCCCATACTGTGGCCACCTGATGCGAAGAACTGACTCATCTGAAAAGACCCTGACGCTGGGCAAGACTGAAGGCAGGAGGAGAAGGGGATGACAGGATGAGATGGTTGGATGGCATCACTGACTCAATGGACATGAGTCTGAGTAAACTCCAGGAGTTCGCAATGAACAGGAAGGCCTGGTGTGCTGCAGTCCATGGGGTCACAAGGAGTTGAGCACAACTGAGTGACTGAACTGAACTGAACTGATAAAGAGGAACTTACTATCTGTGGACCAAAATCCTTAGTTTTCAAAGTAAGCCAAAAAGGTGATCTCTTCATTCTTCTGTCTTCATCTTTAGATACTCACTCCATTGTCCAGGCACACAGCATATGCAAGTGCTGGTACCTTCTTTCAAATTGGAAGGTCTTCCCCTTTTCTTTTTCTCAAGTTCTCAAGTTAGCAAAAGCATTCCTATCATTCAAGGCCCTGCTGAAAAGTTCCCTTCTCAACAGACACAGCCCCAGCCATCATTTCCCTTCCTAGAATTCTCACAGTACCTGGAACAAATGTTTCACACCTTTATGTAAAGTCCTTAAAAGCCACATCTGTATGATACTGTATCTCAAATGAAGGTGTATGTATACATAGGAAACAGGAGAAACCACAAGTTAACAATGGCCAATATCCCCTGGATTCCAAAGATTTAGGGAAGAAATTATGCTAAAATGCTAGAAGAAAAATAGAAAATTCACATGAATTTTTAAAAGACAGTCAAAACTTTCAAGGGAACTGTCCTACTGGAGATGAAGGAGCCAGGCTTTTTCAGTAGCTGTGGTTCACTAACCGTCTCTAATGCCAAAGTTCTTTGGTGGAAAAGTCAGATGACTGAATTACTTTTGTATACTGGCAAGCTAATATAAAGTACCAAAAAGATGTTCTTGGAATCATGACAAATGAAAACTAAATAAGCCACAGAAATGACACAAACTTAATACTTCAATACTCCAATGAAGTACTGCAAGAAGAGTTCTTTCTATCAAAAGTGTAACTAGTGTCCATTTTGAAAAGTGAGGGGAAAGTGAGCTACTGATTCTAACAGGAAATACTCCCACTAGCTGCACAGACTTATGCTTTGTAGAGCCAAAGATATTGACTGAATACAGGTCTTCACTCTTGCTTTGAAAATATACAATTTGCCTTAACTTGATTTATCCTTTACCTGTTTAAGTTGGCTTATGACTTTTCCTACATCCATTTATTTCTTGTAATTCTGATTATTCCACACCTTGCTCAATGTCTCCACAAATAATTTCTCTTTACCTGTCCGAGTAATCCTTCTTATCACTGATATTCAAGATATAATATTCACCAGTATTATACATACATGTTTTCAGTAATAAATTGGCTTGTTTAAAAAATTAAAAAAGCTTTTCTAATCAAACTAGAATCCTTTGCTTCAATGTAATACTGCTAGTTACTTTTTTCACTCAATCACTGATTAGTTTTAATCATCAGGAATTAAGTATTTGTCTAAATGAAGTTGATGCTCTCAGATTCTTCTCTTCCTTTCTGTGATGCTCATACAAGAGGCAGTTTCACAGTACCTTAAACAGAGAAATTACTCAATAAATGTTTGCTAAATTGAACTGAAGGGAATAAGAAATGCCATCAGGTTTCTGAGACACAAGAGTCAAGGCAGAAGTGAGGTGATCTATCACAGGTAACAAAATCAGTGCGTGCATATAAATGTAAAAACATAATGGCATATTCAACCCATTCACACGTTGAACATCATTGCTTTCAGAACAATCTCAAACTAACAGCATTTAGAAAAAATTAAGGTAGTACATTTTATTAGGCATGTCCCTACTCCCATTTTGTATACATTTTATTGTCATTTCATGACTAGATGTGTCATCATGTCAGTTGCGAACATTAATCTTGCTTAGGCTTAAAGGAAAAAAAAATTCCATCCAAGGAAAGCAATGAAGCATCTCTCTATATCTTTTATGTTTAAAGGCTTTCTGAGTGTCATCAGATAATGTCACATTCAGACAATCATCTTGCCAGCTCAGAATGCACAACTCTGCTTCTATTGTTGAGTGAGAAGATTTAAGAGAATAAAGAAAGAGTTATGGTATATTTTGTCAAAATCATGGAATATTTTTTGATGACAATAATGCAGAAATTAAATAACTACTTGGATCAAAAGATTAAGGCAACTTAATATGGAATACAATTTGTTCTATTTATTTTCACTGTTAGTTTTCTAACTCACTCATTTAAATTCAATTTCCTCACAGAGCTAGAATACCGTATCTATTTTCTCCAAAAATTACATTATTTCCAAGGTTGTGCTCTCAGCAGTAAATCTTGCAATGCATTGACTGATATACTTTTGAAACAAGAACAATAGAACAAAAACAACAGGCCCACTTTATTGCCAGGACATACATGAATGTCGTGACATAAGCCAGTGTCCCATCTCAGTGAGATGTACCATTCACCACTAGTTATCAGTTGGAGACCTAAAAACCTTGCTCACCTTATCTGTCTATCCCTGCCTCTTCAAGTCCTAGCTGTTCTTTTCCATCTTTGGAATATGTACAGTTCTCTTATCTACACATTAATCCAGATAGTGAGGAAGAAATAGGCATCATGGGATAAAAGTTCCTAAATTTTTTTTTCTAATTTAGGAAATGCTAGGTTAAACAAATTAATTGGCTATTTACCATAAGTCTTGTTGATCACTGAACATGTTTACTGTCATTTTAACTTACTACATCAAAATTATGAAAATTCACTTGGCGATTAAATGCTTGGGGACTGTTTGAAGACTAGACTGTATATCCACAAACAAAAGGATGGCACTGGTATGCAAAATAAATGAAAATGGGGAGATTGCACCTCTAATTTAGAAACTCAAGATTCTGCAAACAGACTAACTAATAAGGAAACAATCCATATGAAACACAAACAAGTGAATAATTGAGTTACATTTTAAGGAAGCTGGTTTAAAAGCTACAAGGTTCTGGGGTGAGTCTTCTACTCCAGAATTACGTAATCTGCTGTTACATGAAAGAGCAATTATTGTTTTCTGTTTATAATTTTGATCCAATTCACACTCTCATGGGATTATAAATGCCTACTGTCTGTTCCTCTTTCCAAACACTTTGTGCACTAAGTTTTTATTTCATTCTCTCTTTCTTTAAGGGAAGAGAATTGAGGGGAGGGTGTAATTCTGAAAAGAAAAATCAATTCCCTAAGAGGCAGTAAAAAGTATAACTGAAATAACATACTATAGATTGTGCAGGGACAGAGTTTTGAGCATTCAATTCATGCAGCGGTTTTCTTTCAAAGTCACTGGAAAATAGAGCAGCAACTGTGACTTTGGCAGTCTTCCAAATCTCAGCTGTGTGTTGCTTGAAAAACTGCTTCTTGGTGGCAAAACATAGGTGATCAGGTGGGGACTGAACAGAGTACACATGAACTAACAGACATCTATGGGGAGCCACGCCAGGTGAGAGACCACCACGAGGCACACGCCAGTCTGCATGTGCCTGTGAGAGGATGACAGGTGTGCATTTGGACACAGGTAGGCTATTAACTCCTGCTCAGCAGTAAAACTAGCTCTTCTCTGTGCCCAGGCATCGCAGTACAGAAGAGATATCCAATCTTACTGCTCTTTGGGCTGAAAACCTTCAGTGCCCCTCGAGCCAGAAGTAAAATTAGGACACCTGCTAATAAAATGCCCTCTTTCAGGTCAAATGAAGTTTTATAATGGTCCTTTTTGTCTTTTAATGAAGTTAAGGTTTAAAAGGGATATCTCTAAACTACCATCTCACAGTTTACAAGAAAGCATGACTAACTCTTCTAGAACTTTTTTCACTATTTTTACTTAATATTGTTAAGTTACAAACAACTAATGCTACGATAATGTGATTCAAAATTTGTAAATTGTCATTAGCTTTTTTTTAAAAAAAATTAGCTCTGATATCTGCACTGGAGAAAAACATGATACTGGTTAACAATTTGCATACAAAATATTTAAATAATTATTCCCACAGTTGTCCTCAAAGGCTAAATACTTTTTTCAGACAAGTATCTATAAACCATTGTGCTACAAAATGGGCTTCTCCAGTGGTGCTAATGGTAAGGAACCCACCTGCCAATGCAGGAGACAGAAGACTTGTGTTCAGTCCCTGGGTGAGGAAGATCCCCTGGAGAAGGAAATGGCTACCCATGTCAGTATTCTTGCCTGGAGAATCCCATGGACAGAGGAGCCTGGTGGGCTACAGTCCTTAGAGTCACAAAGGGTCAAACACAACTGAAGCGACTTAGCACACGTTCACACACATACTAGAAAATGTTCTACGTCTACAACTGAAGCAGTGAGAGGAAGCACACACTAGAAACATAAGATAAAAGATCAAGAATAGAAATTGTTACAGGTTGTACAATTAAAACAAGAACCAGTGCCATCAGTTATAGTTACTTCCCTGATTCTGGAGAAAATCACTAGTATCCATCTTTACCATAGATTTTTCCAGAATCACAACAGATGACACAGTTACTTCATGGACAGTGACATGAGTTAAGATCATAGCACATTTGAGTTTCATTTTTATATGACTATCATATTCATTCTGCTGCTGCTGCTGCTGCTAAGTCACGTCGGTCATGTCTGACCCTGTGCGACCTCATGGATGGCAACCCACCAGGCTTCCCCGTCCCTGGGATTCTCCAGGCAAGAACACTGGAGTGGGTTGCCAGTTCCTTCTCTAGTGCATGCAAGTGAAAAGTGAAAGTGAAGTTGCTCAGTCGTGTCCAAGTCTTTGCGACCCCATGGACTGCAGCCTACCAGGCTTCTCTGCTCATGGGAGTTTCCAGGCAAGAGTACTAGAGTGGGTCGCCAGTGCCTTCTCCAATCATATTCAATCTTCCACAAAAATGTTCCCACCACATACAACCTAAGTTCTCCCTATGCTGCTGCAAGTCTAACTGATGAACTGCTGCTACTGCTGCTAAGTCGCTTCAGTTGTGTCCGATTCTGTGCGACCCCATAGATGGCAGCCCATCAGGCTCCCTTGTTCTTGGGATTCTCTAGGCAAGAATACTGGAGTGGGTTGCCATTTCCTTCTCCAATGCATGACTAGCAAATACTAATAGCTATCGCAGCTATTGTTCATATCATTTTGTAAAGCTTGATGACACATAAGCTAGAGAATAATCATGATTTTCTCATGAGCCAGATCTGAACAGCTGGATGTCAACATCTTTCATTCCAGTTAAGGGAGCAACTCTTCAGAGAGACACACTCAAAAGCTACTGAAACTGTCAAGAGATTGACTCACATTATCATATCGATTATAAAATGAAGTAGAACAGAAACCTATCTAACAGGGTTTCAATGATCAAAAATTCAGTCTTAAGGAAGAGAGGAATATGTTGAAAACTTTAGCTCAGATTACTCAGGTAGGAACAGATTAAAAACAGCTTTTTGTTGTCTAGTTGCTCAGTTGTGTCTGATTCTTTTGCAACCCAACCCCATGGACTGTAGTCCACCAGGCTTCTCTGTCTATTGAATCTTCTGGGCAAGGTTACTGGAGTGGGTTGCCATTTCCTCCTCCAGGGGATCTTCCCAATCCAAGGACTGAACCTGGGTCTCCACATCTCCTGCACTACAGGTGGATTCTTGACCACTGAGCCACTGGGGAAGCCCTAAAACCAGCTATTTAATATCAAATGTTTGAAATGAACATTTAGAAATTAGCATGTAATTTACAAACTCATTTGATACCCCTTGCTCTATATAATAACTTTCCTTTGGTCAATATGAATAGAACAATGTGATTTTTAAAATATAGAGATAACATTTGTAAACTTCTTTTGGAGGATAAAAAAGATAAGAGTTTATACTTTGAGGAAATGCATATCACAATGTAAAAACTCAAATTGGATATCTTAATGAGTATGGTTAAAGGGCAATGCTGTAAGCAAGCATAAAACAGTAATATTTTCATCACTATCTGTACAGAATAATGACTAAAGGAAAATCTTCAAAGTAAAAATTAATACATTGGCTGCTGTGGATCTCAAATACTTATAGCAAACTCTATGTTCTCTATTTTCCAGAATGGTCCCAATGCAATATTCTAGCTTTTCTAAGTATAAATCATTAGAATTGTATAAAATCCCAAATATTTTAAGATTCAAACACTGCCCCCTGCAACCAAACTGGCAAAAAATTTTAGCCGACCATGAGTTCTAATTTTTTTTTAAACTGTGAATGGTTCCATTATAATATTTTCGCAATACTCATTAATAAAAGTATTTACTACTGATTAGCAGAGTAAACTGTATTTGTGGTGATGCAGATATTTCCATTCCTGCAGCCAAATGCATCTCTATGATGCCAAAACATACATACATATTTATACCTTCTCTAAGTGAAGAGGAACTGAAGAGCCCCTTGATGAGGTTGAAAGAGACAGTGAAAAAAGCTGACTTAAAATTCAATATCCAAAATGGTAAGATCATAGCATGTGGTTCCATCACTTTATAGCTAGTAGAAGGGGTAAAAGTGGAAACAGTGGCAGATTTTATTTTCTTGGTCTCCAAAATTACTGTGGACACTGATTGTAGCCATGAAATTAAAAGCGCTTGCTCCTTAGAAGAAAAGCTATGACAAACCAAACAGCATATTAAAAAGCAGAGACATCATTTTGCCAACTAAGGTCCGTATAGTCAAAGCTATGGTTTTTCTAGTAGTCATGTACAGATGTGAGAACTGGAAGAATAAGGAAGCCATAAAGAATGTTGAACAGTAAAGAATGGAAGCTTTTAAACTGTGGTGCTTGAGAAGACTCATGAGAGCCCCTTGGACCACATGGAGATCAAATCAGTCAATCTTAAAGGAGATCAATCTTGAATATTCATTGGAAGGATTGATGCTGAAACTGAAAATACTGTAGCCACCTGATGCAAAGAGCTGACTCAATGGAAAAGCTCCTGATGCTTGGAAAGACTTAAGGTAGGAGGAGAAAGGGGGTGACAAAGGATGATATGGTTGAATGGTATCACTGACTCAATGGATATGAGTTTGAGCAAACTAAAGGAGACAGTGAAGGGCAGAGAAGCCTGGCATGCTGCAGTACACGGGGTCACAGAGTTGGACATGACATCGACTGATGTCAACATGCACGCATAACATGAAAACTATTCTTGAGTTCTAGTTGCTCTCATCTCTGAGGTCTTATTTTTTAAAAGTTGTACTAAGAATACAATATATATGTTCTGAAGTTTTGTTTTTTGTTTTTTTATAATATTATCAACACTATGCTCTCTTCCTCCAGTGTAAGTGTGGTAGGCTTCATTCATCAAATTTGTGAACATTTCCTAATCACCTGTGGTGGTTAATGTGAAGTATCAACCTAGCTATTCTGCCCTGGTGCCATGTTGTGTAGCAAACACCACTCTTGATGTTGCTGTAAAGGAAGATGTTTAGATGCAATTAACATTTAATCAGTAGACTTTGGGTAAAGCAGATTAACCTTCATTATATGGGTGGGCACCATCCAATCTGCTGAAGACTCTAAGAGAAAAGACAAATAACTTCCAAAGAATTCTGCCCCCAGACAGCCTCTGGACTCAACACGGCAACACTGTCTCCTGCCACATCTTCTAGCCTGTAAGTCTGTCCTGTGAATTTTGCACTTGCAAGCCTTCAATAGCTCCAGGAGTCAACTCCTTTAAAAACAATCTCTTTTCTTTCTGTCCACTCCCCTTCACTAACTCAAACTGTTCTGTTTTTCTGGGGAACCCTGACTAAAACATCACCACATTTTAAAATTTTATTCTTTATTTGGCCTTCAAGATGAGGAGTAAGGTCTAACCATGATTGATGTGTATTCACAAAGCCCATGCAATCTCCTCTTGTCACCCTCACTGTGGAAACTGCTGTTGAACTCCGTTTCTTGACAAGTTGGGGGCTATTGATGAAGGGCTGGAGTTCTTGGTTTGGTGAAAGCACATGCTAGGGTCTCACTTACACTGTGGCTTAAGCCTCCCTAGGTGGAAGCCATTCCTAAGTCTTGGCTACTCGCTGCTCCACAACAAAAAGGCCCTGTTGACTCTTTGTATTATACAGTCACATGAAGCCAGGGTTTCTCAGAACTGGTTTTCAGTGCTGTTGAGATTCTGCCAAGGAAGTGACTGAATGATATGATGCCCATCTGGCTGCTACAATCCTAATACACTTTCAAAGCGGACACTAGTGGAATCACAGAAGGCTCTGCACTAGCCACTTTCTTTCAGGAGCAAGGCCTTCTTAGTGAATTTGCATCTAGGATATTGTTGTGATTCCTGAGTCTTTCTGTTCTGCTAATTTTCAAGCGCCTGTGTATTGCAATAGTGAAATCAAGTCTATCGATGTCTTCTGTGTCTGCCCCTGAGTGGTACTCTCACATAAAGAAATTGGCCACTGTTATTGAGTGCTCAAGAAAGAATAGCATCTGGTAGAATTTTGAGAAGTAATCAGATACCTGAATAAACATGGAGTTATGGGCTGAATTTCCCCTCCTTCCCCTCAAACTTGTATTTAATCCCCAGTATTTCAGAATGTGATGGTATTTGGAGAAATGGCCTTTAAAGAGGTGACCATGTTAAGAACGAGTCCCTAACAGTGAGACCTGGGTTTAGTAAGGAAATTTGGACACACAGAGAGACATCAGGGATGCAAGTGCACAAAGGAAAGACCATGTAAGGACGCAGCTAGAAGGCTGCCATCTGCAAGCTAATCAGAGAGGCCTCAGGAAGAATCCCTTACTGACACCTTGATCTTCGAACTTCTAGCCTACAGAACTGTAAGAAGGTAAGTTTATGTTGTCTGAAACACGAAGTCTCTGGTATTTTGTTATGGCAGCCTCGGCAGACTCATACGGTATCAGGAAATAAAGAAATAATAGAACACGGGAGAAAGGCATTACAGATAGCATGTCAAGTTCTTCCTTGGCTTCACCTATCAAACATGCACCCCAAGTTCCTCAGATCTGGGGTCCAAATGTGAAAAGGAAAACTAAATTTTTCTTTGAAATGTCCAAAAACTGAAATGTCAAACTAATTGAATGCCATGGTCCCTTCAAGCTCTTTATTCATGCAAGTTGCATGAGAGTGTATTTTCTAAACTTCTGTTTAATAAAAAATGTTTCTCTGTGTCCTTCTCATATGAATGTTAATTGGACTGCTATAAAACTCTTGACTCACTACTTTCCCTCAAAACACTCTAAATGCGGTTGTACTTTCTTCAGGTATTCTTCTAAATACCTAATTCTGTAGTGTTTTTATTGAAAACAAAGTTCCTATGCTACTTTTTTGTTTGTGTATTTTTGGACAAGCCTGGAGCTAGACTGAACTTGGGATGATAACTAAAAAAACAAAGCATCCTTTGCTCTTTGCTGCATTGTGACAGTTGATCCCATGGCTAATTGACGTACATGTTTCCTTTTCAAGCTCTTGAATCTAGCAGACTACCTCTGGATCTTATTCTTCTCCCATTCCCAGAAGTCTAACATTCAGAATAACTGGAATAACCTAAAAATGAGAAGCTCCAGCATAAACTGTTACCTAGGATTTTCCTCTTTCACTTTTACTGTCCAACTTGCAGGCACTGTACTCTGCAAGGTGCAAAATATAATCACATATTCTCTCTGCTCTATTTCTCTTTTATACTCTCAGTTACTTTCTTGCATGGATTTTTAAACCAATAAGTGGGGTACTTGAAGTCGGGGATTACTTTGAAAAGCAAAATTTCTACAATATAGGACTAGTTGACCAGCTTTTCACATTGAGAAAAACTTTTATTAAGTCAGATTCCAGCTTCAAAGAAGCTTACTTAGCTTTATTTAGAAGAATAGCACATGTAACCCATCAGCTGCATTTAAAAATATAGTTCCAACAAAAGAGCTATGGGTATGCATATGACAAAGCAAGTAGAGTAACACGGTAGCACTAAAATGGAGGTGGTTAGTACACAGGTATTCACTATAACATTACTTCAGCTGCTGTATTTCTGAAGTTGTCTGAAACTAAATACAGGGGAAAAAAATCCAGAATTCCTTCCAAATTCCAGCAGCAAGTTGGCCTTCAAGCTGCTTTCTATATTGTGAACTGCAACCTTTCTCTGGCTCCTTATAGTCAACTTGGTAAGAAATTTAGAGTTGTTATGTCCAGGGTTGGTAGCCAAACACCACTTAACATAGAAATCTCAATATCTCTTAAGACTAACAAATTTTACCCTTAAGAGTAACAAATCTTTCCTGAACCCAAACAGCATCCAAGATATTCTTTTTGAAGCAAAGGGAGGCTCACAGTCTAATGAAGAACAGCCAAAGCAATTATACTAAATGTCCCCAGAAGCAAAAATAATACAGCAATGCAATATTTAGTAGGTCATATGAAACTTTCCAAGCAGTGGATGCAAAAATTATATATCTCTTGTGAATTATTTCTAAAATATCAAGTATTAATCAAGAAAAACAAAGGAGGATCGTCTCACAGAACTGGTATCTCCCCCTTCAGCTTTTTCTTGCCCAGTTGAAACATAAACACCTGCTACAAATTCATTAAGCAACAAGTATTTCATTTTCAACATATATAGCTTTATAAAAACAAAGGCTTATTATTATCAAGGGCAGATGTCTTTCTGGATCTGGGCCAAATTACTTTTCTTTGAAACAGCTAATATATACTCAGTCCTCAAATTAAAAATGGAAATCACCTACATTTTGATTTTCAGATGTTAGGAAATATGAAAGAGATGTTTAATATGTACTATACTCGTAAATACCAGAGATTGACTAGAATAATTTTAACCTGCCCACTAGAGATTGTTTTTTGCCCAAATTCAGATGAATATAAAATAAATATGCAAACCATGTGTGTATTTGTTTGTGTGTGTGTGTGTATGTGCCCGACTCTTTGTGACCCCATGGACTGTAACTTGCCAAGATACTGTGTCTGTGGAGTATTCCAGGCAAGGATACTGGAGTGGGTTGCCATTTCCTTCTCCAAAGGATCTTCCCAACTGAGAGACTGAACTTGGATCTCCTGCACTGCAGATAGATGCCTGAGCAGTGATCAGTAAGGATGAAGAAACCACATGAAACCTCATTTTCTTTTATGTTTGCATAATTTCACTTCATATTCAAAATGATTAGATGTTTTCTCTACATCTTAGAGACAATTGCCCAACTGACTTATCTAAAATTTCTTAAATTCTTGATGCTTTTGCCATTTTGACTTTTTTATTTGAAAGTACTAGTTTTGATTATTTTTACCTCTCTTTCAATTAAGAGAAATCATCCTCATTTTTCTTATCATTTTATTTGCTAATCAATTTCATTTTTATACTGAAACAATAATTTCCCCACCCATTATTCAGTTCAGGAAATTAGACACCCTGTCCTTGCAGCACCTGCAATCCTGAGCTTTTCAGATCCTCTGTTTAGTTTTCAGTGTGGAAGCATAATGGGAGATAAGTAAAGGGTCTTGCACCAGGGAGACTTAATGGACATATTCTATAATCACCTGAGTGCTTTCTCTGCAGACAGTCTTCCTCATCACAGCAGCAATGTGGGAAATATAAAAGAAATGACAGGGTTTTTGTCTCCCCAAGAGACTTCAATCAAATGGAACACATGGAGGGATATTTACCAGTGAAAGTTACTAGAAAGGGAGAGTCACGTGAGCTGGAACAGCCTGGAGAAAACAGCATGAACCAACCTTGTGGCCAGAGGACAGGGCAGAAGGAAGAGAATGTATCCAGTGGGAATTCAGGCTCTGGTCAGGGACCCATGGGAGGCAAAATTACATGGAGAACAGACACATTATTGAGACTCCTAAATACTGGGTGAAGAAGTTGGATGTCCTGCAAAGAGTGCTCTAAGCCTTTGCAAGTTGAGAGCATGGAAACCAAGAATGATGATTAAAAAAAAAAATGTGTAAGAAACAAAAAATCTGTTGGTGTATAGAATAGATTGAACAGGAAAGCCTGGGTAAAGATAGGTCATCTTGGAAGCAGCTCCCCTGGTCCCCATGTGAAGAGATGACAGCTCAAATACCTTTATAGTTATCATAGATACTTTATCAATAAATTGTCACAAAAAAGACATATCACTAACATGAGAAAAGTGGAATTTCATGAAACTATAAAGAGCTCCTATCTTCTTTTTGTTCTCAAAGGTCTCTATTGAAAGCATCGTAGTTAGAAAAATGGGTTTTTACACTAATACTTTGGGGGAATCTTTCTGAATGATTAGGATTCCTTTTGAACACAAACTTAATGCAGTCAATAAATCTCTCTCTTCTAGCCATTTCTGCTCTGTCTCTCTTGTTTTAGCATTGCTCCTAATATATTAACATACAAATCCAGGTCATTCTTCATTGACAGTTTCTGGAGTTCAGAATCAACATCCAGGAGCTCTGGGTCAACTACAGAGTACTAAAGAATTAGTAAACTGATTAGTTCTCCAAATTCAACTGATGTCAGATACCAATCCCTTGGTTTTAATTCTGTACTTTAGGACACAGTGATTTTGCTTTTATTTCCCTAGCAACAGTTTCTTCTAAACTCCAATAAATAATTGAGTAATTAAAATTAAGATTGAGAGAAGAGAAAGCAGAACTCCAACAAATGCTGTGAACAATCTGACTACTCAGACACCATCAACCTACCATCTCCTTTTCTGCAGTGGAGGAAAACATTCTCTCATTTTATATTCAAAATGCTCTCGTACCCTTTTCTTCATCCAAATGCACACATTGCTTCCTGGCTTTTCAGCACTGGCAGTATGTAGAATTCATTGCATACCTGGTAATCTGGATGTATATAAGTAACGTTTCTAACAGCTAAAATATTGTTCACACCACTTTGAAGAAGAACCCTAAGTATAGGACATCATTTAGAATCAGACAAACAAAATGAGGAGACATATTATAATGCTAGAGGGATGACATATAATTTGTACAAGAGGCCTCTGAAATTGGCGAATTTAAAAAATATATATAAGCATATTTACCTTTAACTTTAAATACTAACTTTGAAATAAACAACTCAAAGTATAAATGAAAAGACCGTGCCTATGAAATCTCTAATTGATCAGTCCCATCCCCAGCCTGAATTATGGCTATGGTGTCTTTTGGTTTCATGATGCTTACAATAAGCATGATTTGAATACACTGACTACTGTGTCTTATACAAGTAATTTTTCAGTGATTTGCGGGGAAAAACGATTTTTCTCCAAAAGAACTAAATTGATTATTTGAGCTACTGAATATACCCTCAAGAAGTACTATGACTAGAATTTAGGATGCTCATTTTACAGGTAAACATTTTCAAAAGGAAAAAACAGATACAAATGAAGTAGGTAGGTATATATAATTAGGCTTAAAGGTTTACTTTTTTCTTGGCTTCTGCATTTCAAAGTACTTTAAAATTCACCCAAAAGCTCAGTTTTCATTTTAAACAAAATAATTTCATATTTGCAGAAATGATCTATACTCCTTAAATATGAAGATTAGTTATATAAAAAAGACACAGCATTTTGTTTTTACCATGTAGCAGAAGACTGCATTCAGAAGCAAGGATCATAAAAGAGAATGGTTCCCATGGCTTGAAGACTGTTTTGGTGTCTGTCATTTTTTTCCAGTAAGCCTGTTAACTTGCATTTTCACACTCAATGCATTTTGATCACCTATCAAACACAAGTTGATTTCTTGATTGGTGAGAAAATTTAATCACATGAATGAGATGTGTATAAGAGACAGATGCAATATTTAGTAGGTCATATGAAACTTTCCAAGCAGTGGATGCAAAAATTATATATCTCTTGTGAATTATTTCTAAAAATATCAAGTATTAATCAAGAAAAACAAAGGAGGATCGTCTCACAGAACTGGTATCTCCCCCTTCAGCTTTTTCTTGCCCAGTTGAAACATAAACACCTGCTACAAATTCATTAAGCAACAAGTATTTCATTTTCAACATATATAGCTTTATAAAAACAAAGGCTTATTATTATCAAGGGCAGATGTCTTTCTGGATCTGGGCCAAATTACTTTTCTTTGAAACAGCTAATATATACTCAGTCCTCAAATTAAAAATGGAAATCACCTACATTTTGATTTTCAGATGTTAGGAAATATGAAAGAGATGTTTAATATGTACTATACTCGTAAATACCAGAGATTGACTAGAATAATTTTAACCTGCCCACTAGAGATTGTTTTTTGCCCAAATTCAGATGAATATAAAATAAATATGCAAACCATGTGTGTATTTGTTTGTATGTGTGTGTGTATGTGCCCGACTCTTTGTGACCCCATGGACTGTAACTTGCCAAGATACTGTGTCTGTGGAGTATTCCAGGCAAGGATACTGGAGTGGGTTGCCATTTCCTTCTCCAAAGGATCTTCCCAACTGAGAGACTGAACTTGGATCTCCTGCACTGCAGATAGATGCCTGAGCAGTGATCAGTAAGGATGAAGAAACCACATGAAACCTCATTTTCTTGTATGTTTGCATAATTTCACTTCATATTCAAAATGATTAGATGTTTTCTCTACATCTTAGAGACAATTGCCCAACTGACTTATCTAAAATTTCTTAAATTCTTGATGCTTTTGCCATTTTGACTTTTTTATTTGAAAGTACTAGTTTTGATTATTTTTACCTCTCTTTCAATTAAGAGAAATCATCCTCATTTTTCTTATCATTTTATTTGCTAATCAATTTCATTTTTATACTGAAACAATAATTTCCCCACCCATTATTCAGTTCAGGAAATTAGACACCCTGTCCTTGCAGCACCTGCAATCCTGAGCTTTTCAGATCCTCTGTTTAGTTTTCAGTGTGGAAGCATAATGGGAGATAAAGTAAAGGGTCTTGCACCAGGGAGACTTAATGGACATATTCTATAATCACCTGAGTGCTTTCTCTGCAGACAGTCTTCCTCATCACAGCAGCAATGTGGGAAATATAAAAGAAATGACAGGGTTTTTGTCTCCCCAAGAGACTTCAATCAAATGGAACACATGGAGGGATATTTACCAGTGAAAGTTACTAGAAAGGGAGAGTCACGTGAGCTGGAACAGCCTGGAGAAAACAGCATGAACCAACCTTGTGGCCAGAGGACAGGGCAGAAGGAAGAGAATGTATCCAGTGGGAATTCAGGCTCTGGTCAGGGACCCATGGGAGGCAAAATTACATGGAGAACAGACACATCATTGAGACTCCTAAATACTGGGTGAAGAAGTTGGATGTCCTGCAAAGAGTGCTCTAAGCCTTTGCAAGTTGAGAGCATGGAAACCAAGAATGATGATTAAAAAAAAAAAAATGTGTAAGAAACAAAAAATCTGTTGGTGTATAGAATAGATTGAACAGGAAAGCCTGGGTAAAGATAGGTCATCTTGGAAGCAGCTCCCCTGGTCCCCATGTGAAGAGATGACAGCTCAAATACCTTTATAGTTATCATAGATACTTTATCAATAAATTGTCACAAAAAAGACATATCACTAACATGAGAAAAGTGGAATTTCATGAAACTACAAAGAGCTCCTATCTTCTTTTTGTTCTCAAAGGTCTCTATTGAAAGCATCGTAGTTAGAAAAATG